>OW388302.1:11041529-11293518 GCA_936450465.1 Gibbula magus
TATGAAAACAATGATGGTTTGTTAAACAACCTTTTATTTTGTTGAGAAAAATTATTACAAAAGTTTTCAGAGTCGGTGTATCCTTCCTATTAACTTTGGTGATGCTTATAGTCATGAACAATTACATGATTTTGAGTAAGTGTGATTTATTGAGGAGATTTTGTCTCAAACGGACTATGTGTTGATCAAAGTTCACATCAACTCTCTTAAAATGTTTAAGATATGACGATTTCTTGCTTTCAATGAACCTCATTAGCAATAACGTGTAACATAACATAATACCAAACCTGTTTTTTGTCTGCTATAGATAACTTTCCAAAATTAAGCAAGACTAATTGGTATGCCCTTTACGTTACCTTGTCCAGTTTTCAATAATAATGTAAATAAATTATATGTTGAACCTAAGATCCTACTTGTCAGTAACGGTCAGTAATTCTCGATAAGTTTTCACCTTAACAACCTGCTCTGTCACTTTCGCTTTGATGTTATAACTCCTTAGCTAATGTAGTTAAAGAATTGTAGGCCATAGGGCTACGACGTGAAAAAATTTATTGTCAAGTATTAATTTGTTCCATGAACTAAACTCTAAAATGATAATTTTGTTTTCTAAAGAATCAAAACTTCTACAGAGCTGAATTTTTGTGTGCAAACTCTGATCAGTGAGATTTAAAAAACTGTTAAACCTCTGATAACTTCTTCTGATAAATTTATGTTACATGCTTATTTTAACTTACATAATATTTCATATAAAGCCTTATGAACTTCCATGCCAATGGCCCTTTTTGTTTTGTTGAAAAATGTATCATTCATCAGCTAAGTTTCATGTGTTGGACACATTTTATAGCAATCATTCCGTCCGTCCTTCCGTCTGATCACTTTTCTCAAAAACTATTAGATGTACATCTACCAAACTTTGTAGAGTTGTTAAACATCATCAATGGGGACAAGTTTTCTCAGAACTATTACATCCAGATGGTTGAAATTTTGGTTCCAGATACTCCTGATGATACTTTTGATCGAGTTCGAAAGCTAATTCTGAAATATATTTTTTCAAGGAGTTACGGCCCTTGAATGACAGATTCAACTTTGTGCAAATAACTGTTGTGATACTCAAATAGGGACAAGTTTTCTCGAGAACTGTTACATCTAGATGGTTGAAATTTTGGTTTCAGTTACTCCTGATGATACTTTTGATCGAGTTCGAAAGGCAATACCGAAAAAAAACGTTCAAGGAGTTATAGCCCTTGAATGGCAAACTTAACTTTGTGTGAATAACCATTGTGATGCACCAATGGGGACAAGTTTTTCCATAAACAATAACATCTAGATGGTTACAGATACTCCTGATGATACTTTTCCAAAGCCAATTCCGAAATATTCTTTTTAATGGAGTTACGGCCCTTGAATGTCTGATTCAACTTTGTCCTCCTTGTGATACTCAAATGGGAACCAGTTTTCTTTGGAACTATTACATCTAGATGGTTGAAATTTTGGTTACAGATACTCCTGATGATACTCTTGTTCGAGCCAAAGCCAATTCCGAAATATTCTTTTTAATGGAGTTACGGCCCCTGAATGTCTAATTCAACTTGGTCCCCGTTGTGAAACTCAAATGGGGACAAGTTTTCTCGAGAACTATTACATCTAGACCATTGTGATACTCCAATGGGGACAAGTTTTTACCCCCCACGGCGTGTTTAGCACAATGCGGGGATATAGTATTCAAGTCCGTCCGTCCCGCTTTCTTGTAAGCTCGATATCTCATGAACAATTTTACCAGTCTTCATATGGGGAATACGCAGACACCAGTCAATTTTGGTGACCTTGTCCTTATTTACAAGGATTGGAAGTGGATTGGGGGGGGGGGGTTTGTGAGTCATGTTCTTGCAAGGTCAGACGAGCTTATGGCATGGCCCGTCGTCTGGCGTCCGTCCGTCGGACGTCGTATGTAAACATTTCACATTTTCCACTTTTCCTCCAGAACTGTTGCAACCCCAAAGCTGAAATTTTATGGGGAGGTACCTTGCACATAGGGGATCCAAAATTACAGATTTGATCCTGCCTACCCCCCTCAAATATGGGTGTGGCAGACGTTTTCCTAAAATCTTCTTTCTAAAAATCTTCTTCTCCGAAACCAGTTTACATGGGAAGCTGAAATTTTCAGAATAACATCTTTGTTACATTGAGACTCAATTTGGTAGTGTAATAATTTCAGATCTGTCGTGGCAGGGTGTTCACCTTGAAACAAACTTCTTTTGACATTTTATAAGGAACCAGTAATGCTACCAAGCTTAAATTATGGCAATAACATCTTGATAGAGTCTGTAATTGGTAAATTTCATTACCCTTCTCCAAAAAATAAGGGAATTACAGAGATGCAATTAAAATTTTAAATCATGAAAAACACCCCTTTAAATGCTGTGACAAAATTGTTGATGTAATCAAGGTTTCAAATAAGCCCAATTTCTCGTATGTAACACTGTTAATAAGATACAAAAGAAATAATAGATATAATGAAGTGTCCAGTCATGGTTGAGTGATATATGTGGTCAAACTGTAGTAGCTGTCAAACTGTAAGCCTTAGGAAGATCAGGTTTCAGTAGACTGATTGGGTTACTTGGGTTATGTAACTGCAGATGTTGACAGAGTGTTTCCATTTTATGTAACCATTTCAAGCATGTGCCTATACCAGTTGATTTGAATGGGTCATTTGAAATTTGGACTACTTTATGATAAGTTTTCATCAATTTTGTGTCAGAAGTCAGAAGTGATTTATAAAGGTCATCCAAAAGATGGTGTTTTTATTTCATCTTCTTGTCCAGAAATAAAGGCCTAGAAAGCTGAAATGTTTTGTAAAGCATGATTAGGAGATTAGTTATGGTTGAACCTCTGATAACTGCATCTGAAATTTGTCTTTAAGTATTTGTTTTTTGTTTTTTTTAAACTCATCAGGTCTGAAAGACCAGATGGGCTTATGGCATGGCCCGTCGTCCGGCGTTCGTCCGTCCGTCCGTCCATCCGTCGTCCGTAAACTGTTGACACTTTCGACTTCTTCTCATGAACCATATACACTAGAGAGCTGAAATTTTTTGTAAAGGTACCTTAGCATATGGAGATTGTAATTTGTAACTTTGGTGACCATGTGACCCCAAATAGGGTCACAGGGGTCACAACCTTAAAAACCTGTTTTCATCTTCTCCAGTTCCAAAAGGACTAGAGAGTTAAAAATGATATGTGCAGAGACCTTGGACAATGGGGATTCTAATTTGTAACTTTGGTGACCCTGTGACCCCAAATAGGGTCACAGGGGTCACAACCTTAAAAACCTATTTTCATCTTCTTCTCCAGTTCCAAAAGGTTTAGAAAGTTAAAAACAATATGTGCAGACTCCTTGGCCAATGGGGATTCTAATTTGTAACTTTGGTGACCCTATGACCCCAAATAGGGTCACAGGGGTCACAACCTTAAAAACCTATTTTCATCTTCTTCTCAAGTTCCAAAAGGTCTAGAGAGTTAAAAATAATATGTGCAGACTCCTTGGCCAATGGGGATTCTTATTTGTAACTTTGGTGACCCCATGACCCCAAATAGGGTCACAGGGGTCACAACCTTAAAAACCTATTTTCATCTTCTTCTCAAGTTCTAAAAGGACTAGAGAGTTTAAAATGAAATGTGCAGACTCCTTGACCAATGGTGATTCTAAATAGTAGATTTCGCGACCCCATGACCCCAAATAGGGTCACAGAGGTCACATCCTTAAAAACCTATTGTCATCATCATCTTCAGTTCCAAAAGGTCTATTGAGCTGAAAGACTGTATGTAGACTCCTTGGCCAATGAGGATTCTAAATTTTAGGTTTCGTGACCTCATGACCCCAATTAGGGTCACAGGGGTCACACTCTTAAAAACCTATTTTCATTTCCTTCTCAAGTTCCATTAGGTTAAGAGAGTTGAAATTTAAAGTGCAGACTCTTTGGCCAATGAAGATTCTAAATTGTAGATTTTGTGACCCAATGACCCCACATAAGGGGTCACCGGAGTCATGACCTTAAAACGTGTTTTAGTCTTTTCTCCCGAACCAATGGTTCTAGAAAGCTTAAATGTTGTGTACAAGCACCTTTGCTAATGGGGATCTTGATCTATAGATTTGGTGACCTTCTGACCCGAAATAAGGGGTCACCGGGGTCACGTCCTTAAAACCTATTTCAACCTTCTTATCCAGACCCACTGACACTAGAGAGCTTTATTCTTGTGTACAGCCACCTTTTCTAATGAGGAAATTTATTTATAGATTTCGTGACACTCTGACCCCAAATAAGAGGTCAGAGCCATGAGCTTAAAAACCTACATATATTATTGTCATCTTCTCCAGAACTAAATGGTCCAGAAAGCTGAAATCGTTTATAGACAATCCTTAGGCATTGAGGCATCGATGGCTTTGTCTCAACTATAGACAATAACAAAAAAATTAACCTACATGCAACTGTAATATTTAAACTCTGATGAGCTACAGAGCCCATTGCTCTATTTTTTAAAGAGTATTCTACATCACTTCTATTCTTCTGGATCTACCACTGTATAAATTGGTCTATTTATAACTGTTATCCATACTGTTGCCAATGTGAGGAAGACTATTTAACAGTTTTCCTTAGTGTTACATGAGAAGCTTTAAACTTCTATGCACAGTATATTGAATAAATCATTGCATATTTTCAGAAAAAGCACATCAATATGTTTTTATAAACGTCAAATTCCATACTGTTACCCAACTTGTTACTCTTACTTGTACTTATGTCAACATTAAAGACATTTCAAAAGAAATATTGCAATAATAAATTGTAGATTTGGTGATTCTGTGGCCCCTAATAAGGGCCACAGGGCCCATGCCCTAAAAACCTATTTTCATCTTCTTCTCCAGGAGGAAAAGCCCTAGAGAGCTTAAATGTTGTGTATAGGTACCTTGGCCGATGTGGATTATAAATTGTAGATTTGGTGACCCTGTGGCCCCTTATAAGGGCCTCGGGGGCCATACCCTAAAACCTATTTTCATCCTCTTTTCCAAATGGAAAAAACCTAGAGAGCTGAAATGTTGTGTAGTTTGATGGTATCTGTCGAACCTCTAATAGCTACGCCTGAATTGTTTTATTGTCTATTTTGTCTTCTTGATATATTATACAGCCCGATGAGCTACAGAGCCAATGGCTCTAGTTTTATGTTCAGCTGATGAAAAACGTACTGCATGTTTTAAAGAACCCAGAGTGAAAAACAAAGGCAGAAAGTGACTTAATCATTTGACTTGAGCAGGTATACTTTTCAGCTCATCAGACCTGTAAGGTAGGATGTGCTTATGGCATGGCCCGTCCTCCAGAACTGTTGCAAGCTGAAATTTTGTGGGGATCAAATATTAAGGATTTGATCCTGACTACCCCCCTCAAATATGGGCGTGGTAGGCATTTTCCAAAAATCTTAAAAAGCTTCTTCTCCGAACAAGTTATCATGTGAAGCTGACATTTTCAGAATAACATTTTTGTTACATGAAGAGTCAAATTTGTAGAATTGGTCATGATTTCAGCATAAATGGGCGTAGCAGGGTATCCACCGTTTAAAAAAAAACTTCTTCTCACATTTTCTAAGGAACCAGTAATGCTTATAAGCTCAAATTTTGGGAATAACATCTTTGTAGGATAGAGTCTGTGATTGGTGAATTTCATAACCCTACTCCAAACAATAAGGGAATTACAGGGATGCAATTAAAAGTTTAAAGTTATGAAAAATCCCAATTCAATGGCTATGTTGAAATGGTTGATATGATCATATTACTGTGGTAATAAGTGTTCCAATTAGCCCAATTTCTTGTTTGAAGCACCAATAATAAGGATAATTCTCTTTCCCACTTACCACCCTCCCCCAAAGACCCATGCACATGCTGAGTCTGACCATCACCCTTTCCTTTGCTAATGAGTTAGTGGGTGAGAGAGGGGAAGGGAGCATATGTAGCAGGAGCATATAACAGTAACCAGACACCACCTTATTATGTCAATATTATATCATCATTTGGCTGTGGTTGAGCCAATATTTAATAGTGTCATTTTTTTAAAAAGATTGTTTTCCCATTATGTATCATGATTTAAGGTATATGATATTATTTGATTGAGTTTCTTCAAGTCAAGTGTTAGTCATCATGGTCTCATGCACTGACACTTCACAATGTTGGTGATGTTAAGTGATTTATTCAACATTAAACAATACAAAGGCTGTTGAGCTTCAGAGCCCTTGGCTCTATTTTAGTTCTTCTTTTTTTTGTTTCTGGTAACAGTAACTTAACAACTTCATGGGACAAGAATAAAGGCACAAATTTTCAAATTAAACTTACATGTAAATTTCAATTTGTCAATTTCTTCATAATCAATTTTATTGCATGACACCTGTTTTAATAATGACTCCTGATCTATGAAAATGAACAATGTCTCTCAGAACTTGAAACACTTACCTTAGGACAAGCAAAATGACACCATGAAACATAAAAAAATATGCAAGGCATAACTGTCCGAATTCAATTTTCACACTTCCCTCTTACACTAATAGATATAACAAAATATATCACCCATTGAGTCTGAACAAGAATTAACACTTTGTGAAATGACTCATACATGTATGTGTAATAATGTTTTGGTCGCATCATGGGAAAATATCCAAGACGTATGGACAAAAGGCGATAGAACCCTCTCTTTATAGATTATGATAAAATTTATCAAATTTCAACTTGCCTTACTTACCTACCTTATTGCAAGTATGGCTTAAATCAGCTTGAGCTATGGAGCGAGAAAACATAACTCCATCCATCATTACGTTACCTGGTTTAGCTGTTATTACTCATGTGCAACCCACATGCGTGTTTAAGATGTCATATGTATAACATTATCTCTGATGTCCTTTCAGTGGATAAGATATTCACTTTTTTTGTTTACTTATTGAGTTTGATGTTTATATGTAATTCTTTACTAGCTGCACTGAGAGCTTCATTGTTCACTTCAGTATGGCCAGAGGTTAAGCATGAACCGTCAGTATGACGTCTGCCGTGTTGCATCTGTCTGGTGTCTTCTGTAAACATATCACATTGTAAGCTTATCAGGCCTATAAGGCTTGATGGACTTTTAAGGATGTTTATTTCTTCAGAAACATTGCACACAAAAGCTTTAGTTTTCCTTAAAATGCAATAGTCAATGTTGAAATTTGTAAATTTGGTGAATGTCCAAACCATAATGGGGAACACAGGAGACAATATGCCTTATTATTATGCCCCCGAATCGGAGATTCCGGGGGTATATTGTTTTTCACCTGTCCGTCTGTATGTCTGTCTGTCTGTCTGTTTGTCCACAAACTTTAACCTTGGCTATAACTTTTGATTGGTCATAGCTAGGTTTTTGATACTTGACATGTGCATACCTTGTGACAAGACCTTTCAGATGACATCATAAAATTTGACCTTGTGACCTTGACCTTGACACAGCGAGCGTTTTTCGAAAACTATAACCTTGGCCATAACTTTTAATGGCTAATGGTAGATCTTTGATACTTGACACGTTCATCCCTAGTGATGAGAGCTTTCAGATCACACCATGATATTTGACCTTGTAACCTTGACCTTGACACAGCGAACATCTTCCGTAACCTTGGCCATAACTTTTGGTTGGTCAGAGCTAGGTCTATGATATTTGACATGTGCATATCTTGTGATGAAACATTTCAGACGACACCATGATTTTTGACCTTGTGACCTTGACCTTGATAATGCCAACATTTCCCGAAACGTTAACATCAGCTGGCTTTATCTTTTGATTGGTCGGAACAAAGTCTTTGATACTTGACATGTGCATTCCTTGTGATGAGATCTTTCAAATGATGTTATTGAGTATTTTTTACCTTGTGACCTTGACCTAGACATTGACTCAGGATGCATCCGGGGGCATTCGTGTTTCACAAACACATCTTGGTTTGATATGTTATTCCTTATCTTAGTGGAATAATAAGGTACTTGGTGAGCTACAGAACCAATAGCTGTATTTTTCACTTCTCTAGATGATTTTCTGCACTTCCAAAGCTAAACTTGTAGGGAAATACCTTGCATCTAGGGGATCAAAAGTTCAACAATTGGTCCTGACTGCCCCACAAGTATGGGCGAGGAAGTCATTTTACCCTCAAACATTCAAACAACTCATGAAGCTAAAATTTTCAGAATAGAATTTTTATTTTATAGTCTATAATCTGTAAATTTGGTCTTCACCCTCCTCGTAATTTGGGCATGTCAATGTGTCCACTTCTCGACCTTCTCCATTGGTCTTGCAACAACTCCTACAAACAATGTTCTTTAATAATGCTTTCCTTTCTCATTCTCTATTTTCATTTGATAATTTACGGCGGGGGATCATGTCCACAGGAAATTGAAAATAATCAATATCTAAAAGTATATTCAACGTAGGTAACAAAAAAAATACCTTCCCATCAACAGTTTCAAGGACTGATAGAGGGCATATGGTCAAACTTATCGCACAGCATTGCCTAAGAATGAAGTAACGTTCGATAGGCCAAATTCGAAGCTAGGCATCAAGATATTTTTTATTAACATAAGCAGAATGTTAAATAACATGTATCAAAACAGTGTCTGATCGTAGGCATCAGTAGTTCTCAAGTAATCAACATTTACTGATTTTAAATATCAAATTGTGCTGAGTTACGTCTTTGGCAATGACTTGGTTAAGTTACTTTCAAATGAGAAATATGACATAATGGTTGCCTTCAATCCTTTAAATTATTGATAGGGGGAGGGGATTTATTTTTTAACAACTTTGAATGTTCTTTTAGATATTGATTATATTCAATTTCCTGTGATCATGTCACCTTAATGGAAATTACTCGTTGAAATTGTTTGCATGAAGTAATGGGATTTTAAATACTACTTATTTCTTTGGATTCTAAAATAGTTGTTTAGCAATATAAAATCAGGTGTCAATAATGAATTGACAAATTTACTCCTTTACTTATATCAAGAATTAATTTGACTGGGACATTTAGAAAACAAAAAGTTTGAATTAATGACTTTTTAATAAGAGAGAAATTTGTTGACATTTTGCAACCTACATTTCTTTTACACTTTAACAATCAAACAATTTGGAAACTGTCATTAGTTACAATCATCTAGGTTAATGAAACAAACATTTTCATGTGCAAAAATATGATTTATACATACATGGGAACTGAAATTGACAGTACACTAAGTATGTAAGTATCCCTCTGCAACTTCTGCCGCAGAGGGATAGAGTAAGTTTGACATGTAAACAAGTGTCTTCTTGATTTAGGAAAAGTTTCGTATGAAGTTTAAAAAATACTTTCTCAAGGTTTTGCAACAGCAGTTTAAAGTGGCATAGAGTAATTTTCACAGAATTTTATATGTCTTTGATATGTACAAAATATGTTGCGCTAATTTAAGTTCAGTTCTACCAAATCAACGTGAACATTTATCCCTAAATTCAAACGATATTACATTGACTATGTACTTTTTGAGAACATCAGACCTGCAAGGTCAGATGTGCTTATGGCATGGCCCGTCCTCTGTCCGCCCATCCGTCCGTCGTTCGTAAACCTTTGACATTTTCCACCAGACCTGTTGCAACCCCAAAGCTGAAATTTTATGGGGAGGTACCTTGCACCTAGGGGATCCAAAATTATAAATTTGATCCTGCCTACCCCCCTCAAATATGGGTGTGGCAGGCGTTTTCCTGAAATCTTTTTAAAAATCTTCTTTTCCGAAGCAGAAGCATATAACAATTTAACAGTAACCTGACACCATCTTATGTCCATATTATATCGTCAATTGGCTGTGGTTGAGCCAATATTTAATAGTGTCAAATTAAGTCAAAATGTAGTAAGTCCCCCACAGCTATATTTTTTAAGATTTGTTTTCCCACTATGAATCATGATTTAAGGTATATGATATAATTTGATTGATTTTCTTTAAGTCAAGTGTTATGGCATATTGGTCTCATGCACTGACACTTCACATTGTTGGTGATGTTAGGTGATGTATTATGGTTTTCAACATCAAACAATACAAAGGCTGGTGAGCTTCAGAGCCAATGGCTCTATTTTTTAGCTCATCGGGTCTGAAAGACCAGATGGGCTTATGGCATGGCCCGGCGTCCGTCCGTCGTCCGTCCGTCGTCCGTCCGTAAACTTTTGACAATTTCGACTTTTCCTCATGAACCATATACACTAGAGAGCTGAAATTTTGTGTACATGTACCTTAGCATATGGAGATTGTAATTTGTAACTTTGGTGACCCTGTGACCCCAAAAGGGTCACAGGGGTCACAACCTTAAAAACCTATTTTCATCTTCTTCTCCAGTTCCAAAAGGACTAGAGAGTTAAAAAAGATATGTGCAGACTCCTTGGCCAATGGGGATTCTAATGTGTAACTTTGGTGACCCTGTGACCCCAAATAGGGTCATAGGGGTCACAACCTTAAAAACCTATTTTCATCTTCTTCACAAGTTCCCAAAGGTCTAGAAAGTTAAAAACAATGTGTTCAGACTTCTTGGCCAATGGGGATTCTAATTTGTAACTTTGGTGACCCCATGACCCTAAATAGGGTCACAGGGGTCACAACCTTAAAAACCTATTTTCATCTTCTTCTCCAGTTCCAAATGGACTAGAGAGTTAAAACTGATATGTGCAGACTCCTTGACCAATGGGGATTCTAATTTGTAACTTTGGTGACCATGTGACCCCAAATAGGGTCATAGGGGTCACAACCTTAAAAAAGTGTTTTCATCTCCTTCTCAAGTTCCAAAAGGACTAGAGAGTTTAAAATGATATGTGCAGACTCCTTGGCGAATGGTGATTCTAAATAGATTTCGCGACCCCATGACCCCAAATAGGGTCACAGGGGTCCCATCCTTAAAAACCTATTTTCACCATTATCTTCAGTTCCAAAAGGTCTATTGAGCTTTAAGACTGTATGTAGACTCCTTGGCCAATGAGGATTCTTAATTGTAGGTTTCGTGACCCCATGACCCGAAATAGGGTCACAGGGGTCACAATCTTAAAAACCTATTTTCATTTCCTTCTCAAGTTCCATAAGGTCAAGAGAGTTGAAATTTAATTTGCAGACTCTTTGGCCAATGAAGATTCTAAATTGTAGATTTCATGACCCAATGACCCCACATAAAGGGTCACCGGGGTCATGACCTAAACAACTTTTTTCGTTTTTTCTCCGGAACCAATGGTTCTAGAAACTGAAATGTTGTGTACAGGCACTTATGGGGATCTTGAAATATAGATTTGGTGACCTTCTGACCCCAAATAAGAGGTCACCGGGGTCACGACATAAATACCTATTTCAACCTTATTATCCAGACCTACTGACCTACTAACACCTTTTCTAATGAGGATATTAATTTATAGATTTTGTGACCCTCTGACCCCAAATAAGAGGTCACAGCCATGAGCTTAAAAACCTACATATATTATTGCCATCTTCTCCAAAACTAAATGGTCCAGAAAGCTGAAATCTTTTATACACACTCCTTAGGCGTTGAGGCATTGATGGCTTTGTTTGAACTATAGACAATAACACAAATTTTAACCTACATGCAACTGTAATATTTAAACCCTGATGAGCTACGGAGCCCATGGCTCTATTTTTTAATTATAAATTCTTCTTGCAATTTACATTTATACAGCCCCGAAACTTGGCCCAGTTAAAAATTTTATACATCATGAAGTCAACCTTTATATTGTTTCTTTATGGTAAGAGGTAATTTTCAGCAACAGTCAGTACACCGTTTTTACTGTGTGGCGTACATGACCACAAAACTTACTCTCTGTCACTTTAATAACTTTGATCTAATCTGTGCTTTTAAAGTTTAGAGAGCAGCTTTAGTTTTCTCGAGACAACAAAATGTTAATAGCTGAAAATATTGTAAAGGAAAGACAATTTTATGCATAGACAAATTAGTGAGCTGTCATGTCATAGAAATAGGCCTGTTTAGCACAAAATAGAATGCCATAGATGTTAACATTGAGATGCCATACTTTATCTGTCTCTGTATGATGAATTGCCATTTACATATACAGTTCGAATTAAAATTATTTAAGTTGAAGAATTTGTTGTGTTAGTTTTTACAATACCACAATCTTAATACAATAAAAAGATCTTTAATTCCTTACGTTGCATGTTATGACATATACACCTGGAAAAATGAATTGCAACACCAATTTTGTCGATGACTATCATGATATTAATTAATGTCATTCCCTAGATAAGGATCATATTAATATTACTACGCGGATTTACACAGTTTGCACAGCGGTTTTTAAGTTAATACCTCCATGAACTTCATAAATTTCTTAAACATTTATAGAAATAACCCTTGTAAAACAGTCAAATATCATTGTCAAAAAAGAGTTTATTATAGCAGCAATCATCGATTAGAGGGGATTGAAGTAAACAGTTATTGACTTAGACCGAATACTGAAGACATAAAAACAAGAACGGAACTCACTATGTGATGTTACCCAAATGATCACAAATGAGTGCCGCAAAACTTTATAAAGTTCTCATGTGGTCTGTGAGGACGTCAGTTCATTTTCTGTTTCGGATGAACATGTCTTAGAGCTGCAACCAAACCGGAAAAAACGTTATTTGTTTATATAGGTTACAGAACCTCGGAAGTAATAAAGAAAATGTTGGTGTTTCAATACTTTCTTCCAGGTGTATAAAGTTGGCTACATAAATTCAAGTAAGAAAATCCAGTTGAAGTAATCAAGTCAATAATGTATTTTTCGATCTGATGTAAATATCAACCTGGTTCAAGAACGTTATTTGTGACAAGGACATGGGGAAGTATTTTATACAAAGATTTGTATAAAGTCCTCAGTTGGCTACACCGCGCCGCTAATGGCTAGAATATTACCCAAGCGGCGCTAAACAATAACTCACTCACTCACTCACTGCCTCGTAGGCCCCACAATTCTTGAAAAAAGTAGGAATAATATACAATACACCTCGGAAAGTGGGGGCACATCTAACACGTATTTGCATCAGGTTCATACTTGCAAAAAAGGATAGTTGCTAGTGTATACATATACGTTTTTGAATCAGGTCTATACTTGCTCACATATACACGTATTAACAAATACTTGTAATGTACATAAACATCAACTGGTTAATTTAAAAGAATGACTGATAAAAGTCTTTGTTTCTTCCTGGAGCAGACAATAATTTTCAAAAAAACCATATAAATTACCGAATAAACATAAACATCAAATGGATATTTTAAAAGAGGGACTAAAATAAGCCTTTGTTTTTTCCTTGACCAGACAATCATTTTAAGAAGCATATACAGTTACTACTATAAAATTTAAAAAAACAAACTGAATTATATTACTGTTGGCTTTTTCTTAAAGCAGAAACAATCCTTTAATATTATTTACCAATTGTTTCACAAAGATAAGCATTTCTAGTCCTTCACAACAAGATTTGTATCAGGTCCCCAGTTGGTTACATAATATCAAGATTCTGTGTATGCAAAAGAAGTTGGTATCATAAAGTCAAGAAAAAATATAATATTAGGTTTTATGTCATATTACTGAACGCAGATAACAATCTTCCTATGTTATGTTTGTTTCATGTTAAGGAAAAGGAGTTTTGCTTGTTAATGAAAATATGTATTGAATCAAATCCATACTTGCTCCCATATATTAACACATACTTGTAGCTTACATAAAAATCAACTGGTTAATTTAAGAGAGGGACTGAAAAAAGCCTTTGTTTCATCCTAAAGCATACAAACATTTTAAGAAGCATATTAATAATAGAATATATTCCAAAGATATCATTTACTTGTCTCTACTACAACAACTTTCAAGTCCTCATTTGGATACATAATTTCAAGATTCAGTGTATCGGTAGGGAATCATTTAATTAACTTCTAAAGTCATTTGATTATTAGGTAATCTCTTATTGGATTGAAAGAAGGTAAATATCAACCTGGCTCAAGAACATGAAATTTAACATACAAGGGCATGACAAGTTATTTATGCAAAGATTTGTATCAAGTCCTCAGTTGGCTACATAATTTCAATAATGTGTGTATGGAGCAATATTGTTATTTCTATACAAGTTCAGAAACAAACTGAAATAAACTGTTGTTGGCTTTTTCTTAAAGCAGAAAAAAATCCTTTAATATTATTTACGTATTGTTTCACAAAGATAAGCATTTCTAGTCCTTCACACCAAGATTTGTATCAGGTCCCCAGTTGGCTACATAATGTCAAGATTCTGTGTATGCAAAAGAAATTGGTATCATAAAGTCAAGAAAAATATAATATTAGGTTTTATGTCATATTACTGAACGAAGATAACCATCTTCCTATGTTATGTTTGTTTCATGTTAAAGAAAAGGAGTTTGCTTGTTAATGAAAATATGTATTTGAATCAAATCAATACTTGCTCACATTTATTAACAAATACTTGTAGCTTAAATGAAAATCAACTGGTTGATTTAAGAGAGGGACTGAAAAAAGCCTTTGTTTCTTCCTTGAGCATACAAACATTTTTAGAAGCATATTAAACACAGAATATGTTCCAAAGATATCATTAAATTGTTGTCTCTACTAAAACAAGTTTCAAGTCCTCATTTGGATACAAAATCTCAAGATTCTGTTTATCGGTAAGGCATCCTTAAAGTAACTTCTAAAGTCATTTGATTATTAGGTAATCTCTTGTTACATTGAAAGAAGGTAAATATCAACCTGGCTCAAGAACATGAAATGTAACATACAGGGGCATGACAAGTTTGTTATGCAAAGATTTGTATCAAGTCCTCAGTTGTCTACATAATTTCAAGAATTTGTGTATGGAGCAATACTGTTACTTCTATGTCATATTACTGAACGCAGATAACCATCTTCCTATATTATGTCTGTTTCTTGTTTAAGAAAAGGAGTTTTGCTTGTTAATAAAATATGTATTTGTATCAAATCCATACTTGCTCCCATATATTAAGAACACTTGTAGCTTACATGAAAATCAACTTGTTAATCTAATAGAGGGACTGAGAAAAGCGTTTGTTTCATTCTAAAACATACAAACATTTTAAGAAGCATATTAATAATAGAATATGTTCCAAAGATATCATTTACTTGTTGTCTCTACTAAAACAAGTTTCAAGTCCTCATTTCGATACATAATTTCAAGATTCTGTGTATCGGTAAGAAATCATTGAAATAACTTATAAAGTCATTTGATCATTAGGTGATATCTTGTTAGATTGAAAGAAGGTAAATATCAACCTGGCTCAAGAACATGACAAAGGTGATGTGATTTAACAAGAATTCAATGAAATTATCACATTTTCCTTCTGCAACCGAATCAAGGCTCTTATATTGGATTAAAACTTAAGAACATACTTGAAGAGCACCTGAATTGACATTTTGCAACCAAACTAAACGACTGTATGTAATATATCATTGTAAAGATATATACTTCAGATATCAGGAAAAGTTCATTTGGGTTGCAGTTCATAGCTATTTTTGATGCCCAAGAATTCGGACCTGTCAATTACAAAACAATTTTAATTTTTTTAAATACTCACGGAATCATAATGCTTTTTCAGTTTGTATCTATTTATCATTCTGTTCAGCTATGTTGTTCCTGCACTGGAATCTAATGTCATTTTATAAGTTACTGATATTATCTAATTCCTAATCTATCATTTACAGGCACAGGTAAATGCAATGTATATGCATATTAACAATGCATTTAGAAACATGTTAAAATAACTAAAAAACAAACAGTGAATGAAATCCATTATAAATAAACAAATCTACAAAAGTGTTCTGCAGATACTTTGGTTTGAACCCAGTCCACCAAGGTAAGTAAGATTAAGCATGTTGAATCCTGCCTTATCAACATGGAAAGTTTGTTGGTCTAACTGTGATCTTTGTAAATCACCTACCAGGTCTAAATTAAATAAGTTGAACCAAATATCATTGAATCAGTTGTATCATAATATTTTCCTGGTTGAAAAATCTCATAAGAGGATAATCCGTGAAGAAACACCTGATGAGAGGTTATTCAAAGAAAAACGTTACCTACATAAAGAAAGCTGAATTCAATAACTTTTTTTAAAATAAGGTTTTTGTTAGGTGTGCACGAACTTAACTAGCAATGTGATACAAGTCGAAATCCATTTTTGTTACAAAAATGTTTGGTCTAATCCCGAATTCCGAAGAAAATGTGGAACATATCACATTTGATACATTACAATAACAAATTGGTTATCCATACATTTGTCTTATACGTGTTCACCAACTTATTAATGCCTCACAAGAATCTCCCATCCATGTAATATATTTCAATTCGTTTGTATTAGTCATTCAAAAGGATGTCCAACACTCACTGTGTTGTTTCTCTCAAGAACTATTTACCCCCATGTAACCTTATTTTTACACATATTTGAATTGGCATACACTATAATACAATTATAAGAATAGGTAAAGACCGGCTTTATGCAAATTGAAAGGCAGCAACATCGGGAACTTGATTCCGACTCAGGTATCACATCTAAGATATTTTAGTTTGAACTTTTGTGCCCCTAGGTACGATTATGATGGACATAAGAACCCTTCTACTCGTCTTGACCATCTCCAGCGTTAATGGCTGGTGGGGTCGGCGCCGTAAAGACATACACCATCACCATCACGTCAACACGAACAACTGTCACTGCGTCAAAGTTATCAACGGTATCCTGGGTCGACTGGACAAGATCGAGAAGAAGATAGGACTGAGAGATGTTGCAGAGATCCTGGACGTTGATGAACATTACCCTGGGCTTGAGGACTTTGCTGCTCATCTTGACACCAAACGTAAGTTTAAGGTTGAAGGGTTATATCTGATTCCGAAGAATTGTTATAACAAGTATACCATCAGAAGAGGAAATTGAGGAGGATTAACTGTTTATCAAGTCGGCTATATTCAGGGGTCACACACAATAAGCTTAGCAATAAACATAGCTTAAGTATCGTTATAATGTTGATAATATGTTATGTTAATAATGACTAAAGGTCAGGGTCCCTATAATCTTTTAAAGATGAAAAAATGGTTGTTGAAAATTAGACCATTTCATCTATAAAGGAAGAGAATATATTTATATTGAACTTGAGATCAAAGGGTTGGATGTCATAAAGCCAATGCCAAATATCCCCTAGTCCTTATAAATGAGAAATGTCACGGTTATCTTTGACATATTTCGAGGGCAATACTTATCAAACAAGACGTGAGTACATACCCAGATTTATGTTTATATTTGGTCTTATCTGATGCCCATGGTTTATGCACATTGCAAGTGTGAGGACGGGGTGATACACATTAGGATATGGCGGCAATGGCGTTGATTGCAGTGTAGTAATCTGTATTTGCAGGCGACGGTACCTTAGATAAAGAAGAACTCGCCTCTCTGGTAAAGAGAGGATCAAGTAAGTGTTAATATTTACTAATTTAAGAGGTGAATACATTTAAATCTAAATAGATGAAGATATAATTTAATATTTCTTCTTCTTTCATATCGTACCCAAAAGGAAATTATTAACGAAGAAGCAACCAACATGTTATCCTCATTGTTCTTAACGTGAGCAAACTACCTTGGAATTTATATTTTCAATAAAGTTACTAATCACTTGACACTGCTCGATATGGGTTCTTGTGCATTTTTCATTCCAACCGATCAGCAAACAGCCTTGGAAACTGCAGTTAAGAGCTTTCGAAATGTAAAATGTTTAAATCAACTAATATCTGATGGCCGGCGCTACTTGAGCCATGCTAAATTTTTGTTTCCATGTCTTGATTTTTTAAGAATATAAACCTATTTCTCCACTACCACTCCTTCGTGGTAGCCTTTTTCAAGCTAATTCTCACAATGACTTTGTCAATAGCAAGTTCCAGTTCCGTCAAGATGTCTAACCATTGCAATTGTGGAAGAGCCGTCATTGACAACTTCAACATGGGACTCTAAAGACTCAACTAAAAGGATATCTTATGTAAATATCTACCTCTTGATCATCCTGATATTCACTACGATAATCTTTATATGTACTTACTCATTATGTTGTTATAAATTAAGAATATTCAGGCAGATCTAAGATGAATCAAGGGTATGGTTTGGTCCTGGGTATGATCGAGGAGGGTCCTGAATTATTAACATCAATGTCTGTTAGCAAGAAGATGTGTTCTTCTCATGATTGATTTGAGCCATATTTTCATAAGATGATGATTGTGTTGCTGCCTACCTAGAAAGTTCCTATAGGTGACTGTCCCGAAATCAGAGAGACCTAAACTGTGATAAACTCCTAACTAAATTAAAAAAGCAGGACAAATGTTTAACCATGCGAGTACCATGTCATTAGGTCAGAGGCAGGGTTCTGTTGTTCCTTAATTTTCCGATTCTCCACATTGTATCACATGCAGGAATTTCAAATAAAATACTCATTTGATTGATCCTGCGAGGGTTTAAAATTACCTAGAAAATAACCCCATTGAACATCACTTACTTTAGTTTAGTTTTTTCGCACATATCTCAAATTTCATTGACATTCTGGTTTTTGTGCCATTTTCAGATTTCTGGAACATCACTGTGCCAACTGTGCAGGAACCAATAAACTATTGTGCTATCAGTTGTTTGTTCTTGGATATCATGATTCGAGTATAATTAAAACTGTTTCAATTTCAATTTATATCAAACATCTTAGCCTATTAAGATATTATTTCCACGAGAGTGATATCAAAATATTTTGCTGTTTATTCTTGCAACTAATTTAAAACTTTAGGCAAACACGAATCGAGTGGTAAAACACTGCTACTAATCGCACTTTATCTGACAACTTCCTCTGGAGAAAAGCAAGTTAGATCAACATCTCGTCTCCTGTTCGTGATGGATTTATCACACATTTTCATAGAGTTGTAAAACAAAATACCAATTAAACATGTAAGTCACAGGCTGTAATAAATCATATCAAATTAGCACTGGCTACTAACCCAAATTAAATTTTCAAAAAATTTTCTTACTTTGTTATCTGAAACTACTATTAATTAACTGTTAAACTTATAACAAATAGAAAATCTAATGGCAACTGTACTCAGGATGACATAAATCTGCTATGTTAGACACTCCATTTAGTATTTTCTTTAAATAGGTAATTACTTTTAAACGTTTTTCATCCATAAAGTACTGTTCTTTATGTCAATTACAAAACGTTTTACTAACCCGTTTGGGTAGAATTATAAAAGTTAATATTCAGCAGCAGAGCCACCTCTCGGTACTTTAGGTGTGACCCGGAAGCAGATGGTCTTGACACTGAAGAATCGATATTGACAACACCTGATTGCAGTTGACTCCATCAGCTTTTACACGTCTGTACAATGTCAACTGGAAACAAGGAAGTGTAAGTGTAAGTGTAACATTAAGGTGAAAACTTAGTGTGCTATCTATATCATATTTCGAGTAATAATAATAAAATTAACAACTGGTTCATCATTTCAGAAATTGACAAATATATGTACAACAAAAGCCAAATAACAATTATTGAATTGAAAGGAAGGTCCAGTATCCAAATCTTGGATAAACGCATTGAAAACATGTTAAAAATTATAAATAAAATTCAATGTTGGCCACTTATTTCTTCATATTGAACTAAATGCTTATTCATTTTCATGGGTAACTACCTGTTATTTTAGCTCATTCCTCAGATATGGACAAGGAGTGAAACTATGTTGTAGAATCAACTTTTCCTATTCAACAACATGCGAAAAATAGTATATGTTAGAGAAAAGGTTGAGAAATTGATTCATTGTTATATTGACTCTGTAAGTACAAAATATATGGTCGTTATTTGGCCAAATGATTTTGAAATTCATTTGGTAATATTGAATTTATATTCCATGCTTAAACACCATTAACGGTTTCAATCCCTCCTTTGTGACCCAATGTAAAACTTGTAATATTCTGTTCAATGTCCCATACAATGTACAAAACACAACATTAAACACTTTCCTTAAAATGTCGTTATATAATTTTATTAACTTTTCAGATGGCAATACATGTTAGTTTCAGCGATAAAGTCATGGACAAATAGATACAGATGTGAACAAAGGACCAAGATAATGATAAACAAATTTTATTTATCAAAAATAATGTAACAGACCTAATCAAGTATTTTGAAATTGTTTGCTTAAAATAGTTATTTATCCAAAGTTCATGTTCATTCCAAAAGGTTGTGATTATTCAAAATATACATGATAAATGCTCTAAGAAACATCACTACAAAAGTGACATAAATCGTTGTCAATGAGAATCAATCTCAACATATATACAAACTCTTGAAGAAATATATATTGAAAATCAACAAGCTTAACATCTGTCAAGCACAGTCTTAATTAAAGAATTAAACCTATAGAAAATATTGTTCCAGTCAATTCATAATTATAAAAAAAGGGAAAGTAGAATACTTTATGTTCAATATATTGATTTGCTGAAATTAACCTTTTACATATATCATTTATTATGTCTTTCATAATGTTTTAATTGGATCACTGTCCAAACTTCGGTCACTTTGCCTTATTTCCTCCAAGGTTCAAATCATCAAATTTACCAAACCATAACAGAGAGTGAGGCTTGGTATAAACCCCGATCCTTGCGTGGAATTAACTTTTTAAAAAAGGTTATAAAAGCTATATCATTTTCACTTCAAACTCAGACTAGAGTAGAATACAAACGATAGGGTGTAACTCGTTCAATGCTATATCCTATTATCCTGTGCATTAATTAGTAATTTGTCCTTGCTCTGACTGGACTTTCAGTATGCTATACAGCATTAAAATGTGCTTAACAAATATAATTACTGACTCACATACACATTATAGATAGAACACACAATTTAATAGCACAACTTGTAAATTGTAAAAACATGTTACAGAACAGTGCACTGCTACATGCTAATGGCACAGTGAGAGGAAGTGTAGGTAGGGAAATGAGTAAAAACATTTAGAAGTAATGTTTTGCACAGTCTAGTTTTTCACAATGTTTGATTGTTTCTGAGAGCATATAAGCATATGTGTTCTTATATTGCGCCAACAATCCAATTAACGTGTGGTTGCTGTGGGCGCTACACTTTATTACCCCGACGGAATTGTACTTTCGGAGCTGCCGAAGCGCTACACGAAGCCATGTACACCTGTTATTTCAGGTACCAATTTATACAGCTGGGTGGATTTAGTGCAGTGTGGATGAAGGGACACAACACAGTATGAGACCCAGGCCACAAATTGTTGGTGTCTCCACCGGGATTAGCAACGTTAACGCAACATCTCATGAACCCGAGCACCCAAAGTCTTCAAATTTGCTGATCATCATGACACTTTTTACCAGTAATGCAATATATAAAGTAGCTCATTTTGACCAATTGATGTGTCTCTAAACTCAATGTTAATGGCGGGGGACATTGCCATGTTAGTGGCAAACACTTGTTATAAATGGATGGTGTTCTCGTCAGGATAAAGGCAACGAATATTTTCGGTATCCGTTATATAAGATTAAGAAGCAAATTACAGAGGTCAACTGACGGAAATGCTTTTGAAAATGACGTAACAAGCGTTCAAACGCCTGTAATAACGTAAATTGCAGTAACAACTGCAATAGCATAACATCTTCGTGTAAATATACATGCTTTATTTCCCATACAGTTCTTGAGAAGTGACAAAATAAACATGAATCTGCCGGGCAAACACTTCATAAATACTCACAGGTAACAAAGGCAGTTTGAATCACATATTCATTAACCAAACGTCAATCTTCACTGTACAATAATGTGACTTGTGGAAAGGGGATTTTAAAAGTAATCTAACATTCAGTTTAGCTCTCCATGTGACATGTGAGTGGCCATTTGCAACCGAGTGGAAGGGAAGCAACTCTAATCCCTTTATACTTGCCGCAGTCATGATAACACAAAAGCGACAGGACGCGAGTTCGAACTCACAGTCCTTGTGTTAAGTATTTTTAATTTGTAAAACGTATTTTGAACCATTGTAAAACATTGGAAATTTAGATGGTGGCAAAATAACTTTTATTTTAACTGAAAACATAATTTAGGTGGCCTCATTTTGTGTCCCTTTACCGTGAGAATAGTACACTGTTCATTTGTATATATCAACTTGAAATCAATGTTGTCAAACTGTTTTGCGCAAAATAAATGAAGAATTACATTGTATGATAAAGATGCTATCATACTCGTGTGTTTTGGGATGGTAAATATCCTGTATTTAGGAATAAACACTAAATATAAACACTCGCCAAGGCTTGCAAAATACAATGTTTATTCTTGAAGCAGGATATGATATCTCATGATAACCTCTGATCTGTGTATTTAGCTCGCCAAGTCTGAAAAATTACAATGTTAATTATTTATGCAGGAATTTGACCATCCCAAAACTCGCATGATAACACTTATATAATTTATATTATATCAAGTAATATAGTCATCTAAGTTACACTATTTTAAGACGTTTTCAGTACTTAACATTAACATTAAACATTAATCATGCTCTCATCATGTGCCAAGATCTTTGAGATTGTTCTCAGCTTGCCAACAGAGATTACTCATGTCTTATCTTCCCCCTTCCAATAGAAGTCTAGACATTTTGTCTATTTTTTTTATTGGCAGATTTGTGAATATTTTTTGAACATTTGATAAATATCAATTTTAAATCAAGTGTAAAGAAAACAGATGATAGTTAATGAAGCTTTTCAGCACGTTGTATGGGACATTTAAATAACTTATAAGAAGATCAATCTTTTTACAAGATTATGTTTCATAGAGTTTCTGTGATGCTATTAAAAATATATAGAAATGTCATTCAATGTTAATGAAAATAGCCAAACCTCTTAACGCCTTAAGTCTTGACTGACTTATAGTTTTGAAATTTAAATGAAATCTGTCAGGTCCAAATTTCTTTGATAAACTGATGAGAACTAATGTCGGTTCTATATTACTCTAGAATCCAGGGCAAGATAAGGGAGGGAGCCATACAGTATTAATAAGGGAAGAGAGTCTCACCATTCAAAGTTATTTTTTCAATATCCACCAATGGTTGACAGTTCCTGACTGCCAACAAAATATCAAAAAAGTAAAAGTCAAATTGCTCTTTGTGATATTACAATCGTTTTAATGATATGCAATGTCTACCAAAAAGGAAATCATAACATATTTATAGGTGATGTAGTTGAGAGTTTCAAGTTTCTAGGAGATGGAACCATTCATGTCTATCTCTGTATTCTTCCTGTACATATATTATACATACTAGTTTAGAGTTTGAGCCTTTTAGTCTAATTTTTCATTGTCTGATTTTGGACGCTTTCCCTCGTTAATTATTTCATATACAATAAATATCTGTTTAAATTGGTCTTGTGTTAACATAGCATTAAGGAAGTTAATGAAGCTTGTCAGCTTAAAGGTCAGTTTTATGTGGACATTTGAAATTTAAATCATCAGCAAGACAATTATTCTGTTATAGAAGATTATCTTACGTACATAGAGTTTCTGTAATGATATAGCAAATGAAATGAGTAATGTCACTGAATGTTAATACAAATTCAAAACATGTCTGACAAAATAGATTTGCACCTGAATAAACACCTATATATACACACATATATTGTACTTAAAGATTAGTTCATCTTTTTGCAAAGGATACAAGGATAGGTGGAAGTATGGCCAACATTTGGTTCATTCCACTGATTCTTATACCCCTGGTTCAAGCTCAAGGACTTTATTTGAGGTATGAAAGAGGTGCTCCAGTCAACACAACTCGTCACTATTTGACCAACATCCCCTGTAAAACAGCTGTACAGTGTGCGGTGGGGTGTGTGGCTACCCCTGGATGTGTGCTTGCAGATGTTGATTCTGGGAACTTGTACAAAGAGGCTGAACATGATAACCCTGAGCAACAACTGTTGAAAAACTACATTGTTATACCTGAACAGAAACCTAGCAATGACATATTGTTTTTCATGGCGACAGGTTTTTCAAGGATACAAAACTCCGTACCTAGAGATGTTCTGAAAGTTTCTATGAAATCCAATGCAACAAAGAAGGTAACCACTGTGAAAGGCGCTATATATTCCATTACGTATGAACATGAGACAAGAACTCTCTTCTGGTCACAGGCTGGTGGGATATTCAAGAAAGTTATAACATCTGCTTTTCCGGAGGAACGTCTCAGTGAGGAGGACAGTGCCCTCTATTTGAATCAACACAAGGACAAGTTGATTTATTGTGTCTTGGCTGACCCATATCCAAGTACCATATATGTAGGTTCTAAGTCTGCTCCCTTTAAATGTGAAATGTGGCTTCATGTTAAATATTTAATTGCCGACCTCTCTGTTCATGGAAATACAATATGTTGGATTATAAGTCGGAGGGTCTTAAAATGCCATGATATTACATCCAAAGCAGAATACATACACAATTCACGACCGAATGTAATTAGAGTAGTCACTCATGTTCAAAGAGATGATACTATTCTGTTAGCTTGGAGAGAGGGTCACGGCATAAGATATGTGATTAAAATGGCTCAGTTTGATGCTAATGGTACCATGCTTTCTCAGACAAGCACACACATTGAAAACACTAACGAAATATGGCATATGGACATTTTCGGAGATTTCTTTTTTGTTTTGCTTCTAGTAGCACCAGAGTTGAAGCTAGACGTATACATTTGAACCATACCATAGGTGACATTGTATTTGCGACGGAATATCCAACCTCATATGAGGTAATAAACATAGTCAGTGTCATATCAGCATTCTAAACTATAAATGATAATTAATGAGTTTGATGAGCTGCTATGACTTGACTGTATTCATTATAAGTTTAACAGAGGGCCGAAGCAATCAACAAACATTCGCAATTATTCAGCTTATTCTTATGCAACTGTCTTCTCATTCAATCCCTTCATAATAATTCAAACTTAACAAAACTTTAATGGGTCTATATTGATTCATAGTGTAACAGACAAATATTTACAATTATGCAACTGCCTTCTTGTTCAGTTGTCTCCCATAATAAAGATAACACACTTTCGATACTAGACTCATTCAAAGCATCTTTGAAAGCTTATTTCATCAAATACAACCTTTGACTGACTTGCCTACTCGCCATTTTATTGATGGGGCACTATTATTATTCATTACCCATATGGTTGAAAATAACCGAGTTAATATTTCTGATACGAGCACATGTGCACATATCACTTTTGCCGAGCAACCATTGTTTCACCGCGACTTACCGTATTTCGTCGACTGTGACGTCATAAAACGATTGTTTGTGACGTCACTGTAGCTTGCCGTCGCAATGGAAGTGAACCGTTTCCTGACTATTTTTACTCGAATAAAATGGGTAATAAAGAAATTATTACGCTCGAAAGTGTGCCATATGACTTTTACGAAACTCGTGCAAATTAATGTATAACCCTCGCTCTCGCTTGGGCAATACAAAATTTCACACTCGTTTCTTAAAAGTCATATGACACACTTCCTCGGGTAATAATCTCTATATATATTGTATCATAATTATTAGTTTCTTCATTTCGTTGTGCTTATTACTTCTTAGCATTGAAATGAGAAATCATGGTGTTAAAATGTGCATTTTAAATTTGCTTTGTGGGATGAAAGTATAGCAAATAATAAATGGATACAATTTGCAAAATTATTGTGACGTGTTATGTTGTGTTTCTTATCAACAGGTGAGGTGTTTTCTTTTGAGTTTTGAGTCCTTAATTTAAAGTGATACAAATATGACAATTATACCTTTAAAACAAGTTTCATGTCGTACTCACATAAAAAGTAGGACAATTTTGAGTAATAAAACTGAGCAATGAAACACTTGGCATTTATCAAACATAAAGAATTGAAGAAGATATGAACATGAGTGCATGAATGTTTTATATGAATGTCAATACAATGATGTCCTACGCTGAGGTGAGAATTTCACAAGTTTTCAAAAGTGAATGGAGTATCAATATATGTTGTGTCCTTCACTATGTGCACGAATAAGAGTTCTCACACGCCTTCTAATGGACTGGATGAGACTATGGATAGTGGCCTGGGGAATCCTCCGCTAATATTCCTGCAGACCTGCATCCAGTGTTCACAACGTCTGGGGGTTGACCCTCATCAAGTTCATTCCAAAGAATTGGTTTGGAATCCGGAGAAGGAGAAACAATTTGAGCACATTTACATTTATTTTGTTAGCAGAAAGACAGGTATTTGTAAGTCTGTGTGGAATCGGGCATTGTCATCTGGAGAACATCATCTTGAATGTCAATAGTTGGCAGAAGGTGTCGGGCAGTGTCCTTCTGGAGAACATCATCTTGAATGTCAGTAGTTGGCAGAAGGTGTCAGGCAGTGTCCTTCTGGAAAACATCATCTTGAATGTCCATAGTTGGCAGAAGAAGTCGGGCAGTGTCATTCTGGAAAACATCACCTTGAATGTCAATAGTTGGCAGAAGGTGTCGGGCAGTGTCCTTCTGGAAAACATCATCTTGAATGTCAATAGTTGGCAGAACGTGTCGGGCAGTGTCCTTCTGGAAAAAATCATCTTGAATGTCAATAGTTGGCAGAAGGTGTCGGGCAGTGTCCTTCTGGAAAACATCATCTTGAATGTCAATAGTTGGCACCAGGTGTCGGGCAGTGTCCTTCTGGAAAACATCATCTTGAATGTCAATAGTTTGCAGAAAATGTCGGGCAGTGTCCTTCTGGAAAACATCATCTTGAATGTCAATAGTTTGCAGCAAGAGTCGTGGTTGCAGCTTTGTGTATCTGCATCGACAGCCATCATGGCTAAATAATACTCAAAAATCAATAAAGAGATGAATTGACATGGTCCGGTTAAACGATGCAAGTCCATTTCCAATCGAGCAACCATTTTGATTGCTGCTTGAAGGTAGTTCAAGCAATCTGACTGATGTAACAATACCTAATTAATGTAATGTATAATGATGGAATGGTCAACTATCTTGCTGTCTGAACTCTCAAATTCGCATGAGGCCCACTAATTGCCTTTCACACTGTCGCTTTGTACGTCGCAACATTTTCACAATGGTGATTTTCATGGATATTTGACGATTAAACAACTTTTTTTTTATTATATAAATAGCTGTTTAAACAACAGGCGTTCGTTTGTTGTTGAGGAGCCATGTAAATTAAACAATATTTATAAATAAATACAGTTTGATAAGCGTTTCGTTCTCCAATTGCAATACTTATTAAAATATGTAAATTTGTGTGATGTAAGTATTTACAAAAAGTTCATCATTTGAATCAACCAAATACAATTGATGATATTGTGACATGTATGGCTGTGGGATTTGATACTTGTCAAGGAAGGAATGTAAATGGTACGCCACTGTATAGTCAATTTGAACATTTTTATAGCAATATGAAGTTGGCTCAAGTCAATGAGAACAATATTTCGTTTCGTCACAGAGTTCGGATTTTACACAACACCTTATAGTTAGCATTTCCGGAATAGAGCCGGAAGGGCATTTCAGGCATTGTTTTGAAACTCTTTTTTACATGCTAGAGAGGTTCAGTTGTTACGATGGATTGAAAGCTCCATGTTGGGATTCAACACCCAATAAGGTATGCAATGACTTCATAGTGATAAGGATTATTTCTGCCACGTATTTCAGAACAATTTACCCGAGCGTTTGTGAGTTTGGAAATCGTTGCGATGTCCCTAGCTTAAATATGAGTTGGAAAAACATCAACCAATGGATGAAACATTGAAAAACGACCAGTTGCACAATGAAAAAAGCTTGAAAGTTTGTGGTTTTATATTTATACATATATTTTTAAAAACGAATGATCTGTCAAACTTAAAGCATACTTTACTTATACATTAGCCATTCCACTCCATTTCCAGGATGCGTCACTGTTGTGGTGTTATACCTCTTGGTCCTCGAATGTAGATCATATCTTACTCCACATCAGTAGCACAGGCCTGATAATAATAAGCTAACACCGCCCAGTGGCCTCACGTTACTTACCAACCCATCACAGCCCATCACAGCCAAGCGGCCTAAAACACACAGCCCAGCGGCCTAAAACACACATCCCAGCGGACTTGTATCCAATTAAAAACAAACCAAGGCAAAAGCTACTCGCCTGAGTGACGCGTAGACCTCGAGCGAAGAACAATTCTCCTCACCCTAACTTTATCACCTTTTACCACGTGACTAACTTCACGTGCAGCCCATGCATCCGCGGTAGCCAGCTGAAGCTACAGTATTTACCCTAGGTAAATTAATTGATTCAAAGTCCTTCTTCGAATAAATACCATCACAAAATATCACATTTTTGACAAATCACAAATATCAGGTTTGTATGCCTGGTTTTGAACCCTGCACCATCTGCTTACTAAACTGGCGCATTTGAGAACTCGGCTATAACATATATATGATGTATTTCCCACAGTGACACTCATGTGATGTTCACGAGGCAGATAGCGCATGCAGCTCGCGTGCACGGCGTGGGTAATGTGATGTAGGATGCGTGGCTACCCTTGGCTATGTGCTTGCAGATGTTGATTCTGGGAACTTGCACAAAAAGCCTGACCATGAAAACTCTAAGCACCAACTGTTGAAAAACTATAATGGTACACCTGGACAGAAAACTAGTTAGGGTATATTGTTTATCATGGTTACAGGATATTCAAATAGACCAAGGAACCTACCTAGGAATGTTCTGAAAGTTTCACTGAAATCCAATGTAAATGAGAAAGTAACCAGTGTGAAAGATACAATATATTCTATTACATATGAAGATGAGACAGGTACTCTCTTCTGGTCACAGTCAAGAAAGTTTTGGCACCTGTTACACCAGAGGAACGTCATGAGTAAGATCTGTGGGCGAAGCTGAGAACAATCTGAAAATTCTCTTGCACATGATGAGAGCATGTTTATTGTTCTAAATCAATTAGCTAGGGGATGATAAAAACAAAGTATTTCTTCTATTCGATTAAGTACTGAAAAAGTATCAGTAGAAGTAAATTTGTTTAGTATAACCTAAATGACTATATTACTTTTATAATATGTTTTATTTACAGGTTATCATGCGAGTGCGTTTTTGGGATTTTCAAAATCCTGCATTGTACTTTTCGAGCCTTGGCGAGTTAAATACATAGTGTTTATTCCTAAGGCAGGACAATTATCAAAATTACTTTAAGCACATTAGCATGATAACGTCTTCATCATACATAATCATTTCTCATACATTTTGCGCAAAACAGCCTGACAGCAGTAATTTCAAAGTTTTCTTCAAATGTGCACATTGAATATCTGCAAATGAACAGTGTGATTACTGTGATTAAACTAACACAAAATACTTCCTCCTACATTTTGCTATCAGTTGCAAAGAATTTTATTTCTAATAAGCTGAAGTTTTCCAATTTTTAATATGTTTTAAAATAAAAGGGTTTTCAAATAAATACATTCAACTGGAAGGCTCGACCTGGTACGATAAATGGTCTACACATTGCAAAAATGGTATACTGGTATTTCAAGACTCGTTATTAGATATTTTGACCCATCTACCAGATGTTTATATCCTCTGTGGCGGTGATTGTAATGCCCGAACTGGCACAAACACTGATTTTGTAGATGATGATTTATTAGAATATACAGAAAATCAAAATGACTCCCATCGGGACTTTTTAACTGATTTCTTGAGCCATAAACGTCTTTACGCCGATAGTGTTTGTAAACAACTTTATGTTCTACCTTGAATGTTCACATTATAAATGGACGGTGTGGTAGTGATAATGAAATTGGAGATTTTACCTTTATAGGTGCTAATGGTACAAGCCTCATAAATTATTTTATTTCATCATCAGTATTATTTGACTTTGTTGATGCTTTTAGTGTACAGTCTCGTACCGAGTCAGACCACCTACCAATAACATTATCCTTGAAGTCCAAGCATGTACGATCTTATGACGAACATGTGAAGAATCCAAATAAATCTGTAAGATTTGTCTGGGATAACGATAAAGCAGAAGACTTTAGAGAAAATCTCCTATCAGATGATGTTCAATCACTAATTGATAAATGACTTGACTACGCATTTACGAATATTGATGACAGTATTAAATATGTTACTGACGCCCTCTGTTTAGGTGCGGAAAATATGAAAAGAAAAGTAAGTATGTCAAAAAGAAAACCTAACAAATGGTATGATGAAGAATGTGGGAAGCTAAAAATAAAACGTTGTAAGCTGCTTAACAAGTTTAGAAAATGGAAAGATAAGAAATCATTCAAAGAATATTGTCAGATAAGAAATGATTATAACGCAGTGTGTAAGCAAAAGAGACTTGATTACTTTAGAAAAAAGCAGGTAGATATAGAAAATAGCATATCGGACTCGAAAAAGTTTTGGTATGAACTGAAAAAGTTGAACACATCTACTGTAACGAAAAACAATATTTGTATGAATGATTGGTTTGGACATTTTAGTAACCTTTTTAACTTCAAAACTGATTATGATTACAGTGACTTTGTCAAAGGCTTTTTAATAGAAATAGGTATTAGAGATGTCTTGACTGAGTCAAATGTTTCACACTGTGGAATAGGATTCATGCAACTGAACAAAGCGGCGTAATTGCAGGTAATTGCTGATTGCTTGGGTCCCTCTGTTACACCAATAATCAATACAGTTTTATTAAAGTAGCTCAACCAAACACAACCATTGATGATTTAGAGTTCAGTTAAATGTTAATATGATACATAACATATATAGTAATATTCGCTTTAATTTAATCGATACAATTAAATGTTTTAATTCACTTGAATGCAAGTTTTACATTGACCATGAAATCCACTTTAAATGAGGTCGGGTATTCAGTCGAGAATACCGTGCCACCGATAGTGTGGTTCAAATGTATACGTCTGGCTTCTACTTGGGTGCTACCAAAACATGTAATGAAAATGTAATCTTGAACAATATAAAGATTGTTCATTTTTGAATTTCCAATATGTGTGATCGTCTCAGAAAGCATGGTTCCATTGGCATCAAACTCGGCCATTTTAATCACATGCCTGTGATAACCTTCTCCCAAAGCAAGCAGAACAGTATCTCCTGTTGGGACATGAGTGAATACTTGAATAGATCTCCGCCCTGAATGTTGTATGTATTCAGTTTTTGATCTCATATCATGGCATTTTAACACTCTGTAGTTACTAACCCAACACATTGTTTTGCCGTTCACAGTGAGGGAGCTGATATTAGCTTGGACACGAAACAATTTTTCACATTCAAATGGAGCAGATTTAGAACACATGAATATAGTACTTGACGAGAGTCTATACAACACGACAGCATAAACCAACTTGTCCTTATACTGATGCAAACCTTGGGCAAAGTCCTCCTTAATGACAAGTTCCTCTGGTGAAGCAGGTGCCAAAACTTTCTTGAGTATCCCTCGCCAATCTGACCAGAAGAGAGTTCTTGTCTGATGATCATATGTAATGGAATTAATATTACCTTTCACAGTGGTTACTTTCTTTGTTACATTGAATTTCAGTGAAACTTTCAGAACATCCTTTGGTATGGCCCTCGGTCTATTTGAATATCCTGTCACCATGAGAAAAACTATACCCGGGCTAGTTTTCTGTCCAGGTACTTGTACAACAATGTAGTTTTTCAACAGTTGTTGCTCAGGGTCATTGTGTTCAGACTCTTTGTACAAATTCCCAGAATCAACATCTGCAAGCACACAGCCAGGGGTAGCCACACATCCTACAGCACACTGTACAGCTGTTTTACAGGGGATGTTGGTCAGATACTGACGAGTTGTGTTTACAGGAGCACCACTCTCATACCTCAAATATAGTCCATGGGATTTAACCTGAGGTATTGACATCAGAAGAACAAACGTAATGTTAACCATACTTACAACCATCCTTTTGGAATATTTGAACACCTTAATATATAATTACGATTCAGACTGTTTTGTTATAGGTCAGTCATGATTTAAGTAGAAAAATAATGTGACACGTTTCATTTACATTGAATGTCATTGGTTTATTGATTCAAATGGAAAACGGAGAGTGTATGCAAAGTTATTTTCTACACAAATGTTTCTCTCATAAAACAGAATTGGAACTGGAGCGGTTCATCAACTATTCTTCATTATCTTTACATAAAACCATTGTCTGAAAGAATATTTGTCATTAGTGAAAGAATTAGCAATTAAAAACGTTCAAAATCAATCAAGAGGAAAGAAATTAGGAGGGCGACAAATTCTTACATGAATTTATAATGTATATCGGAAGACATTCCAACATTTAAAAACTTTCAAATACGAAATAGCGGTGATAGACCGAGAAATTAATCAGTGCATGCTGTCAGTTTTTGAGTGGGATAAAACTTCCAAGTTAAGTTTACTGGTATTACAATTAGGGAGTGTTTGTCAGGACATATCGTGTCGTGCATATCATGTGACACACCACTAGAATTGGAATAATCAGGGTATTTAACAACAAAAATTATATTTCTATATTGCGATGATCCCTCATATTCGAAATCAAATCCAAACAAACAGAGTAATCCTGACCACATGCACGTTAATGTGCAAGCTTTCTTCATCCGATAAAATGTATTTATTTGACGTCTTTTCTCATTTTCAGGTTAACACAAGTTTTAGAAAAATATCCTCTCTGTAGTTTTCCTTTAATTTTGAAATTTAACTACTCATTATGGTTTTGCCGATTTTGAAAATATAACCTAGCAGCTGTTTAGATTTTAAGCTTACCTATGACTAGATCCTAAAAGAAGTGCAAGTTATAAAGTTCAAAACAAAATTGCGAGAATTGATCCCATAACTCTTCTCACTGAAGTTGGCAGCTTTACCAAAAGACCACCTCGGACCACTGAAGACTTGTAGAGTAATTGTTGATATCTATGCTGCTCTCATCTAATCCTTTTTGTATGTTCCCTTTACACTTGCCTTCTCGCATTCTTTTCAATTGCATTTGCATTTGCCTGTAACATCAATGAAAGTAGGCTGTTTGGATGGTTTGTAAGAGAAAAATGAGTGCCGAACAGATTATATATTTACACTGCAGAATGGAAACTGTTAAACCTGTCTATGCACAATCAAATGTTTTGATGTAGAATCTACCGTGACTGAAAGTGATGCGAGACGAATTGGATGATTTATTATTTAGTTAATTTAAGTTGTTAAGTACATTAACCAAGCGTTAAACAGAGCTGTTCATTGGTGAATTTCGAACTTTGATTCCAAAGCAACTCTGCAGTGAGAAAATACGGTATTACATGATCAGAGCAGAAGACTTGTTCAAAAGTATCACTAACAGACCATCTTCAAAACATAGCTTGGTACGCACAGTAATAATCAAACAGGACATTAAATACGCGCTCAGCATTTACGTTATTCGACATGCCTCCCTAACCAATTCTAGGAAACAGCTCGGGACTCTGGGAAAACTAGGTCAGTTATTAGCAAAATGGATTGTCGTTTCCGATTCTGGAATGCAAAATTATGTACTGAATAAGTACAAAAGCCTTCTTTTCATGTAATATTATTTTAAATTAAGGTTAACTAGTTTATTAATGTTTCTAATGGTAATATTAGGACTCATTTTGTTAATATGACAAATACAGATAAAGCAAATTCCATATTTGCTTGTGCCAATTATATTGAATTACCCACAGTGTCATGTTGTTCACAATTTGCTACAGCTCTGTTCATTTGTCATAAGAATTGCAAAGATGAAAAGACAACGCATGTCATTGGCTGAAAGTAGCTTTGACAATTCAAACTCTAATATAGCATCGAAAGTTGACCGATTATAACTTGGGGGGTTCTGCTTCCCCAAGCAGTTAACTCACGGGAAAAATAAAATATACCCATATAATTTCTTTTAGAAAAATATAATATAAATGAGTGTGGCCATTTGGAATTTTATAATTCAATGACATCACTTGAAAACAACTTGAAACTTACCCACTGAAAAATCATCTTATAATCTCCACTATGACATGCAATGGACAAGAAAACATCAATGAACAAGTAAAACAGCACTGTGGTAACGACCACAAGTTGTGCATTCCAGGATAACACGCACATATGCGAGAGAGGGAAATGTGTACCCTGCAGTTGGCTTCAGTAACGAAGGATTCAACCATGCCAGACCAATGACAGGCCAAATTATTCGAAAATCTAGGGTCATCAATGCCAATGAAAAAAGTACCAATGGCGTTTACACAGTACTGTGCTATTTAATTAAATTTTGCGTAGTGTGCATAGTTCTTACGTGGACAGTACGCGAAATATGTGTGGAATGTAAGTGATCGTTCACAAACATGTTGCATCTATCGCGTTCATCGACTACTTTCCACTGACGATCAGCAGACGCATGGTTTGTGCATGTAACACCTACGTATCAATGAAAATAACTGAATTGTTTTTTGTTTTTTTATGTATGTATCTCTTACAGGACACGTAAATAAGCGCATGTAATACTTATGAAATACTGATAACTAACAACTATATCACTAACAACTGACGTATGATTGATGTTATATAAAAGCGGCTATCGTATCATCTTCCATCAGACAAATTCCTGCTGCCAAGGAGTGCACATTGTACCCGTGTTCCACATGTTCCTCCTCTACCCAAGTTTCTCAGTCCAGCATGAACCCACAGAGGATAGATGTTCTTCTGTGTCTGCTCCAGGACCAGAATGAATGCCAAGGCGTCGTGGTCGCATCAGTATATATGTGCTTGTTGTGCGCAATTCATACGTGAATCATTAAGCGATTCATATGCAGTTCAATAGTGCAAATGCGCAGATTTTGCGGGTTTTTTTCCGCCCTCTCGTCGCTCATAACCAAGTTGTTGTTTTTTCAGATGGACAAGACCAATATCCCAAATTGAAAATGGGATAATCCTAAATAACCAGTAGCAAGGAATTCAGATAAAAGCCACATGGACGAGCACATTTTTGCTTGAAGGGTAGTGCGTAGAGAAAACTTTCTTACCAACACTGCCATTTCGACTGAACTCCCAAATTTCCACTGTGCTGTGTCTTTTATATGTATAGGTCAGAAGGCCTTCAACAATGTGCAAATTGTCCAATCTGTCAGTTGAACTTATTGTTTTAGGTTGCCCGAATCGTCCAGCTGCTGATATTTCCAGCACTTTGATGTCATATTGTATTCCCCAAATTACTGTTTCAACGAAGACAAGCAAACCAAACTTAGATGTCTTCAGAAGGGCCATTTGTGTAAAATCGCGATTCCATTTAATTGCTGATAGAGTAAAGATTTCTCTTTTTGAAGACACCTCGACACAGGTGATTACACTTCTTTTTTTCTTGTTAACCCAACACCCAATGTTGCCATCAACCACAAAATAGGTAATATGACTCTTTTCCATATTCAGCCAGATTTTCACGCTCTCTAATTTGATGAGACACTTAGTGAAAATAACAGAATTTTCGTTATCTCTCGTGTAAAAAAACAATGTTGCATTGTGTGAATTCAAGGAATATGGCCAGGTGTGGTTAGATATTTTCTTTTGCAAGTTATAACCCATGACTTGTTGACAGATTCCGTCTGGCTGAGACCAGTACAAGGTGTTGGATGGTCGGTGATAAACAATAGATAGAACTCTTGCTGACAAACTTATTCCTGCCTTCACTGTTACGTTTGATTTCATTGACACTTTATAAACGTTTCTAGCTTTCTTCCAAGTTCCTTCACGTGAGACCATTAGAAAAGACTCAACGTCCTTGATTACTTCACGACTTGATTCATCACCATTAACCTGACTACCAGAATTAATGTCTCGATATTGAACATAATTTTTAAGTTTTATCTTGAGGTCATGTTCTTCAACATATGTGTACAAGTTCCCAGAATCAACATCAGCAAGATCACAGCCAGGGGTTGTCATACATGATACAGCACACTGCACAGCTGTTTTACAGTTAGCAGTAGTGGTGAGAAACAGGTGGTTTGCAAGTATGATAGAAACATCCTTCTTGTGTTTGTAGTTGGATGTTCTGGTGAACAAGAACAGGAGGTAAGAAATGTTCCAAAACATGTCAACACTTCGACATCAGTTGATGAAACTGAAATATAGCTTTTTCTTCAAGACATTTTTGAAAAACATTGATTTTACCTAAAGCCAGTGATTATTTATTTGTTATTAATTGTTTGTCATTATTGAATTCAAACGTTTTCCTTTTACATATAGACACTAGAAAAGCCTCATACAAATACGCAGTTGTCATTACTTTTCATTATTTAAATGTTAATGTTCACCAGAGGACATATTTTCTTAACTTCTTAAATGTTAATGCTGTTTCATTGGAATTATTGACTATCAGCTGCTGGTAACCCAATATTTGTGATTCTCAAAAGTCTATAGAGAAAGTTTTAAATGGATAAATTATTGTTTTAGACGTTTTCAAGAATAGTACATCCTCGTTACGAACTCAACAAAATTCTTTGGTTAAAATGCAATCCTTAACAAACTCGTATTTCAACATCCATTTTCAGTGTTATCTTATTGGGAATGCTAACTGGTATGACCCCTCACAAGTAAAACAAAACAATCAAAGTTTCTTGGTATGCACATTACTGATTATAATGTCTATCATTTGCATGATAGGTACAGTAAGCAATTTCATCTGTCAACTGGCCAGACAGCGCTCAAAGTCAAATTAGATTAATATTTTGACACGTTTTATCAAATACATCCACATCAGAATATACCAGTGAAAGCTGAAATAGAAGAAGTTGTATACTCACTTTGACATGTATTTTTCATCCGAAAAAGTCTCTTTTAAAGAGTTCAATCCGACAACAGGAATCTCCTAGGCAATGTAAACTTTGTCACGCTGTGACCACTTCCGGGCCACTCACTTCGCAAACGATTTCTTTTCAAAGATGAAATGAAGCAAAGATATGACCATTTTTGTTTTAAAATATATATATATATATATATAAATGTTATTAAAAAGGCTAATTTTACAATAAATCACTTTCTCGGATAGTTTTAAAAGTCGTAGGATCGCGTATATAAGCAGAAGGATTAATGTGTATGTTGTTGTATACATACATACATCTAAACCATCTAAATATATATGCTGCTGTATCATAAGCAAACTTACCCATGTTAACATGTATTATGTATACATCCAAACACATTTAATCCATATGTTTTTGTATCTATAATATACAACTAATCCATATAAATGTGTAAACAGTCGTATCTAAATATACATCTAGGCCATATAAATATATATGCTGCTGTGTCTCAAGTAAACATAAAAGCAATCTTAATATGTATATACTGTTGTTTCCCAAGTGAACATGTAACCCATCTTAATATGTATACTGCTGTATCATAAATAAATATCTTACCCATCTTAATGAATATGCTGTTGTATCTCACGTACACATATAACCCATGTAAATGTGTATGCAGTTGTATGCAAAATATACATCTTGTCAACTTAATAGGTATGCTTAGTAATTATCTAACTCATATTTATGTTAATGCTGATGTACCTCAAGTAAACATCGATCTATTCTTAATATGTATGCTGTTATATCCTAAGTAAACATCTTACCCATCTTAACCTGTATGCATATGTATCTAAAATATACATCTAACCAATGTTAATGCTTGTGTTACAAACACATTAATATGGACTAAATGTAAATTTTGGAAACAATAGCCTACATATTAAGATGGGATGGATGTTTATTTAGAATTCATAAACTTTAGGATGGGTTTGTTGTTTACTTGAGGTAACCAGGATATATATCAAGATGGATTAGTTGTTTATTTTGGATGCAACAGCATACGCATTGAGATTATTAACATACTTAATTTATATAAGGTTGAAGAGCATTTAAAATCCTCATTGGCCAACGAATCTATACACAAAATTTCAGCTCCCTAGGCAAAGAGGTTCTGGAGAAAAAGACAAAAGAGAGAAAAGTTTACGGATGGATGGATGAATGGACGGACGCACGGAGGGACGCTGGACACCATGCCATGCCATATGCCCATGGGGCCTTTCAGGCCTGATGAGCTAAAAAGGCAGTTGAAGTGCATGACCTACCAAGTCAATAATGATTCACCAGTTTGTTTGATGATATATAATTAGCCCAGGTCATTACTAACCAAAAGCATTATCTTAAACAGCTATGTATATAAAACATCTTGTTAATTTCCTCAAATATCCATGCAAATCGTGGTGCGACATATAAAGCAACAGTGGTGTGGACATCTTCAGTGTAAAAGGCAATTTGTAGGTCTCATGCGAATTTGAGAGTTCAGTCAGCAAGATGGTTGACCATTCCATCATTGTACCATATTAAAACTCTCCTCGGAGTGTTTAGGTACAGTTACATCAGTCAGATTACTTGAACTACCTTCCAGCAGGCATCAAATTGGCCGCTCGATTAGAAATGGACTCGCATGGTTTAACCGGAGCGTGTCCATTTGTTTAAGAACTCTTTTTATTGATTTCTGAGTATTATTTAGCCATGACGGCTGTCGATTCAGATACACAAAGCTGTATCCACGACTCTTGCTGCGAACTATTGACATTCAAGATGAGGTTTTCCAGAAGGATTATGTCATGACACCTGCTGCCGACTTTTGACGTTCAAGATGATGTTTTCAAGAAGGATAATGCCCGACACCTGCTGCCAACTATTGACGTTCAAAGTGATATATTCCAGAAGGAAAATACCTTACACCTGCTGCCAACTATTGACGTTCAAGATAATGTTTTCCAGAAGGATAATCCCTGACACCTGCTGCCAAATATTGACGTTCAAGATGATGTTTTCCAGAGGGCAATGCCTGACACCTGCTGCCAACTATTGACGTTCAAGGGGATGTTTTTCAGAAGGATAATGTCCGACACCTGCTGCCAAGTATTGACGTTCAAGGTGATATACTCAACAAAGTAGTCATGCGCTTGTGCGAAGAAAGATAAAAACTTTATGAACAATACAGCCCATTTCGTCTCACGAAAAAGGTTGATCATGAATCTCTCTCTCTCTCTCTCTCTCTCTCTCTCTCTCTCTCTCTCTCTCTCTCTCTCTCTCTCTCTCTCTCTCTCTCTCGTATGGACACTCACGATGTACTTACACCTTACACACATGATCAAATGATGCGTAATCGTTGTATTTTATCTGTGAATGTTTGCTTAGAAAGAGAAAATCATCAATAATATTTATTCAAGAAACTCACAGTACTCCTGCAAATGAATTACCATGGGCGCTTGAATGGGGTTATAGATGATTCTTTTCACATGGAACCAGTCAAAGTGCAGGAACACTCGTTTTGATATTCCAGTTTAAATTAATTCACAGAGTAATCTGAACAAGGTCTTTCCTATATATATTCTTCTTGGAGACACCGAGGCAAACGCATTCATAAATCACATCTTTATCATTACAAAAGAATTTATCAATAAACAAAGATTTGGCTCTAATGACCTCAATTTCAATCACCTAACCCACTCCAAAGAACATCATTATTACCTAGAAAAATACATATTTTCGGGGACTGATCCCAATTATCTAAGAAAATGGTCATGTCTTTTCAAAAATGATAAATGTGTTGTGATTCCTTTAACTTTCTGAACCCTGTCACTGTCCACTGACCATCCAAACTATTATCTTTAAGTTCTCTTTTGCTGTTGTACAATCCGTTATCTTATTATTTTTGTACATGATGCATAACTGAACCTATTTTTTTTGTAATAGACACATTGGAAGAAAAGAAAAAAAAGAAAAAGTCGAGTAAGTCGAATAACTAGAGGATAATATATACTCACATGCAAAAAAATCCGCAAACATATTTTCAAAAAGATTAAAAAGAGTGGAAAATTACTAAGTGCGTGTAGAGACTAGATTTTGAATCTATTTAGATAGATACATGTTTTGTAGGGAGATACTCCAATTCCATACATCAGAGTATGATACCTTTATTTTTATGTCTGTTCAAATACACTTTGGATGCTAAAAGATGGCTTTTGGCCAAAATGTTTGGCATTTAAGTTTAAAAAATTTAAAAAGTATAATTTTGATTAATTTAAGATGTTGTGAAGCTAAATTACCTTCATGGATTTGAATTTGTTGACGCATTACTTAAATAGCTTTTTGTCTGTCTTATCCTATCTAGTTAAGGAGATTTCCAAAACAACGATTTCTTAAAACGTGTCTTTCTCAGAAATATGAACAGATAATGTGGGGGAAAAATCGTATATCACCAACATCAAGTTCATCGTCACTGTAGGTGTAACAACATAATTGGCCAACCAGAAGGACAATGCCTAACATCTGCTGCCAACTTTTGACATTCAAGGTAATGTCTTCCAGAAACACAATACCCAACTCAACACACACATGGTACAAAGAACTCTCTTCTGACATTTCGCTAACAATGTACATGTGCTCCCAATTCTGTCTCATTCTGCGGCTTCCAAACCAAATAGACATACCGTGGAATGAACTTGATAAGGGTCAACCCCAAGACGTTCTGAACACTGGAGAATTTCCCAGCCAAATATCCACAGTCTCATCCAGTCCATTAGAAGGCGTGTGAGAAAGATGATACTTGTTTATTGTCCTGCTGTGACTATGAGTAGAACATGAACTATTTTTCAAAGGTTGTAATTGACAAATGTTTGTAATCACTGTAATTTGACAACACAATGTGTAAAATAATGTCAAAATTTTATCCATTTATTATTTGCGAATCTTTATTCTCCATAAGCAAAATTGCACATTTAATACATGTACCATATTTTTTTCAATTTCAATGTGAAAAAGTAGTAAGTAAAATAAGTAACTGATAATAAAAATAATACAATAACAACATGTTTTTATCAAGAATGCCTCAACCATAAAGTTAGTCAAAAGCTTTTATAACGAAATATGCTTTCAAAGATGTTTTTAATAATAATAAATTTTAAAGCTACCTCTTGAAAAAGATTGAACAAGAACAAGCTGCATAATTGCCAATGTCCTTTGATTGATTCGCCTCTTTGTTACACTAAGAATAAAACAGTCCAGTCATAGCATCTAATCAAAGTCTTCAATTAACCATGTAGAAGTTAGAATGCCAGTATGACACTGGCCATGTACATTACCTCATATGAGGTTATATATTCCTTCATAAATACCACGCCACCAATGGTATGGTTCACATGTATATGTCTGGCTTCAACCTTGGTGCTACCATAGGAAGTGATAAAGAGAAAATCTTCGCAATTATTTACTCCTTCCCGCCTATGTGCATTTACCAATTCTGAAATACAGAACATGCAATCATAACTTACCTGTTGAAGTTGGCCGTTGGCATGGCATTGACCGTGAAAAAAGAACATGTAATCTATGTAATTCACCTGTCATAGCAGACGAATTCCATTATCTCTTTAAATGTCAAGCTTTTATAGATGAAAGAAGTAAATGTATCCCAAACAATTCTTTAACATTCCCAAACTTAATAACTTACAAGAAAATATTTGCGAACCAAACTTTTGTACATTCAAAAAATCTAGCTCGTTATTTCAACGTTATTGATAAAGTTGTTAAAACCCATAACTGAATGATAACAATTTTGAATTTGTATGTATGAAAATGTATATTTTAGCCTGCTATCTTGCTTTTGTTTATATTGTATAATTGTTATTTGTATCTCTTGTACCACTAAGCGTGGTTTTTGAGAATAAAAAGAATTAGAATTTGAATTTGACAATATACAGATTTTCTATCAATGAATTTCCAAAAGAAGTGCTTGTCTCATAAATCATCGTTCCATTGGCACCAAACTCGGCCACTCTAATCATATATCTTGTCTTAGGACCACCACTCCAAACTATTAGAACATTGTTTCCTGTTTGGACATGAGTTAAGACTCTAATTAAGATTGGTCTTTGATTGTGTATGTATTCAGTTTTCGACCTTATATCATAGCATTTTAACACTCTTCGCTTACTAATCCAACACATTGTCTTCCCATGAACAGAGAGGTAGCTGATTGGATCTTTAACATGAAGCCAGATTTCACATTTAAATGGAGCAGACTTAGATTGAATATATATAGTACTTTGATATTGGCCATCGACAGAATAAACTAACTTGTCCTTGTGTTGATCCAAATACCGGGCTCTGGCCTCCTCACTGAGACGTTCCTCTGGTGAAGAAGCAGGTGTTATAATTCTCTTGAATATGCCACGCAGTTGAGACCAGAAGAGAGTTCTTGTATCACGTTCATATGTAATGGAATATATAGCATCTTTTACAGTGGTTTACCTTCTTTGTTACATTGGATTTCAGTGAAACTTTCAGAACATCTCTAGGTGCTGCGCAGTTTAATCTCCTTGAACATCTTGCCACCATGAAAAACAATATGTCCTTTCTAGTCTTCTGTTCAGGTATAACAATGTAGCTTTTCAACAGTTGTTGCTCAGGACTATCCTGTTTAGACTCTTTGTACAAGTTTCCAGAATCAACATCTGCAAGAACACAACGAGGGGTAGCCACACATCCTACAGCACACTGTACAGCTGTTTTACAGGGGATGTTGGTCAGATACTGACGAGTTGTGTTTACAGGAGCAGCTCTCTCATACCTCAAGTATAGTCCTTGGGCTTGAACCACGGGTATTAACATCAGTGGAATAAACCAAATGTTGGACATACTTACAACTATCCTTGTCGTGTATTAGCAAAACGATGAAATAATATGTAAGTACACTATATATATAGGTGGTTAGGTGTTTATTCAGGTGTCAATCTATTTTGTCGGGATTTAAGACTTGTTTTAAATTTATAAACTTTTAGTGTCATTACTATTTAATTTTCCATATTGCCATTACAGAAACCCTATGAAACATGATCTTTTAAAAATGATTGATGTTCTTGCTGATGATTTAAATTTCAAATTTCCACATTAAACTGACCTTTAAGCTGACAAGCTTCATTAACATCGTTAATGCTTTGTTAACATGAGACCAGTCTAAACAGAGATTTATTGTACATGAAATAATTAACCAGGGAAAGTGTCCACAATCAGTCACTGAAAAATTAGACTAAAAGGTTTGAACTCTAAATTAGTATGTATAATATATGTACACGAAGAATAAAGGAGATAGACATGAATGGTTCCATCTCCTAGAAACTCTCAACTACATCACCCATAGATATGTTATGATTTCCTTTTTTGTAGGTATTGCATATCATTAAGACGATTGTAATATCACAGAGAGTAATTTGACTTTTACTTTTTGATATTTTGTTGGCAGTCAGGAACTGTCAACCATTGGTGAATATTGAAAAATAACTTTCTATGGTGAGACTCCCTTCCCTTATTAACATTGAATGATTCCCTCCCTTTTCTCTCTTAGTTCTCATCAGTTTATCAAAGAAATTTGGAAGTGACAGATTTCATCTAAATCTAAAAAATTTAGTCAGCCATGACTAACGACGTTAAGAGTGTTGGCTATTTTCATTAACATTGAATGACATTTCTATATATTTCTAATATTATCAGATAAACTCTATGATACATAATCTTGTAAAAAGATTGATTTTCTTATTAGTAATTTAATGTCTCATAAAACGTGCTTTTAAGCTGAAATTAACTATTATTTTCTTGACACTTCATTTGAAAAAGACATTTCTCATATGTTTCCAAAATAGGCACAAATCTGCCAATAAAAAATAGACTAAATGTTTAAACATCTACTGGAAGGGAGACAATAAGACGTAGTAGTAGAACTCTGAAAATAGTAGAACTTAAAGGTGGACACGTCGACGAACTTAGCTATGGAAGGAGGAAATTCAGTAGGGTAATACACGAGTAGGAAATGTCAATTAGCATTAGTCCTACTCAGCGATGCTTACATTAATATTATTAAAATGCTACAATGCGAGTTTTATGATGGTCAAATTCCTCCATAAGTAATTCACATTGTAGTTTTCGAGCCTTGGCTAAATTCATAGAGATTATCAAGGCAACGTGTTTTGGGATGGTCAATATTCTGCATTAGGAATAAACATTGTATTTTGCGAGCCATGGGGAACGGAATTCATAGTGTTTATCCTTAAAGCAGCATATTTACCATCCCAAAACACACGAGTATGATAACTTCTTCATCATTCATTTGTCAACATTGATTTCAAGTTGATATATACAATTGAACATCGTACTATTCTCATGGAAAAGGGATACAAAATAATGCCTCTTAAAATATGTTTTAAGTAAAAACAATTTTTCAATTTTTTTTAACGTCTCAAAATTCCTTTTACAAATTAAAAATAGTTAACACAAGGACGGCGTATTCGAACTCACATCCTGTCGCTTTTGTGTAATTGTGACTGCAACAAGTCTAAAGGAAGGAGAGTTGCTTCCCTCTCACTCGGTTGCATGTGGCCACTCATATCACAACGGATGCACATGGCATCAGGTGTCTTGGGTAGAACATCACGATCCCTCACCCGACGTCCAAGAACGTCCCAGAGGTGTTCAATGGGATTAATGTCTGGGCTCTTGGACGGCCATGGCACCACTCTGACGTTATTTTGCGTGAGAATGACATGAGCATTGTCATGTTGAAACTCAAAGTTTACACACACTCTACGGCTGAAAGGAAGAACAATAGGTTGCAACACTTCGTCTCGGTAACGGACACCAGTCACCCTCCCATCAAGTCGAACAAGGTTGGTCCTATGGTCGTAGGTTATGCCGCCCCATACCATCACAAATCTGCCCCGGTAGGAATCATGTTGTTTTGTGGTGCACTGATTGTGACATTCACGAAGGCGTCGCCAAATGCGGATCCGACCATCTGCGAAGTCCAAATTGAATTGTTACTCATCACTGAACATGGTATTGAGCGAATGTCGAAGTTGTCTTACTCGATGTTGTGTAGTCCAAGCTCTTCTGAGAAGACTGTGTTCCGCAGTCAGCCTTATCCCAACAACAGGATGACGGGACTGCTGCTTTAAGTCTGTTTCTGACAGTACGGTCACAAATTCCTAGTCTCGTTACTGCCTTGAACTCAGAGTTTTATTTTCGATGCTGGTTTAAATCGGTTATGTAAGGACAGCAGCACCATCTGGCGGTCGTTTCGGAGTGTTGTCTTACGTTTTGGACACATTAATATGGACGGACGCACGGAGGGACGCTGGACACCATGCCATGCCATATGCCCATGGGGCCTTTCAGGCCTGATGAGCTAAAAAGGCAGTTGAAGTGCATGACCTACCAAGTCAATAATGATTCACCAGTTTGTTTGATGATATATAATTAGCCCAGGTCATTACTAACCAAAAGCATTATCTTAAACAGCTATGTATATAAAACATCTTGTTAATTTCCTCAAATATCCATGCAAATCGTGGTGCGACATATAAAGCAACAGTGGTGTGGACATCTTCAGTGTAAAAGGCAATTTGTAGGTCTCATGCGAATTTGAGAGTTCAGTCAGCAAGATGGTTGACCATTCCATCATTGTACCATATTAAAACTCTCCTCGGAGTGTTTAGGTACCGTTACATCAGTCAGATTACTTGAACTACCTTCCAGCAGGCATCAAATTGGCCGCTCGATTAGAAATGGACTCGCATGGTTTAACCGGAGCGTGTCCATTTGTTTAAGAACTCTTTTTATTGATTTCTGAGTATTATTTAGCCATTAGCTGTCGATTCAGATACACAAAGCTGTATCCACGACTCTTGCTGCGAACTATTGACATTCAAGATGAGGTTTTCCAGAAGGATTATGTCATGACACCTGCTGCCGACTTTTGACGTTCAAGATGATGTTTTCAAGAAGGATAATGCCCGACACCTGCTGCCAACTATTGACGTTCAAAGTGATATATTCCAGAAGGAAAATACCTTACACCTGCTGCCAACTATTGACGTTCAAGATAATGTTTTCCAGAAGGATAATCCCTGACACCTGCTGCCAAATATTGACGTTCAAGATGATGTTTTCCAGAGGGCAATGCCTGACACCTGCTGCCAACTATTGACGTTCAAGGGGATGTTTTTCAGAAGGATAATGTCCGACACCTGCTGCCAAGTATTGACGTTCAAGGTGATATATTCAACAAAGTAGTCATGCGCTTGTGCGAAGAAAGATAAAAACTTTATGAACAATACAGCCCATTTCGTCTCACGAAAAAGGTTGATCATGAATCTCTCTCTCTCTCTCTCTCTCTCTCTCTCTCTCTCTCTCTCTCTCTCTCTCTCTCTCTCTCTCTCTCTCGTATGGACACTCACGATGTACTTACACCTTACACACATGATTAAATGATGCGTAATCGTTGTATTTTATCTGTGAATGTTTGCTTAGAAAGAGAAAATCATCAATAATATTTATTCAAGAAACTCACAGTACTCCTGCAAATGAATTACCATGGGCGCTTGAATGGGGTTATAGATGATTCTTTTCACATGGAACCAGTCAAAGTGCAGGAACACTCGTTTTGATATTCCAGTTTAGATTAATTCACAGAGTAATCTGAACAAGGTCTTTCCTATATATATTCTTCTTGGGGACCCCAAGGCAAACGCATTCATAAATCACATCTTTATCATTACAAAATAATTTATCAATAAACAAAGATTTGGCTCCAATGACCTCAATTTCAATCACCTAACCCACTCCAAAGAACATCATTATTACCTAGAAAAATACATATTTTCGGGGACTGATCCCAATTATCTAAGAAAATGGTCATGTCTTTTCAAAAATGATAAATGTGTTGTGATTCCTTTAACTTTCTGAACCCTGTCACTGTCCACTGTCCATCCAAACTATTATCTTTAAGTTCTCTTTTGCTGTTTTACAATCCGTTATCTTATTATTTTTGTACATGATGCATAACTGAACCTATTTTTTTTGGTAATAAACACATTGGAAGAAAAGAAAAAAAAGAAAAAAGTCGAGTAAGTTGAATAACTAGAGGATAATATATACTCACATGCAACAAAATCCGCAAACATATTTTCAAAAAGATTAAAAAGAGTGGAAAATTACTAAGTGCGTGTAGAGACTAGATTTTGAATCTATTTAGATAGATACATGTTTTGTAGAGAGATACTCCAATTCCATACATCAGAGTATGATACCTTTATTTTTATGTCTGTTCAAATACACTTTGGATGCTAAAAGATGGCTTTTGGCCAAAATGTTTGGCATTTAAGTTTAACAAATTTAAAAAGTATAATTTTGATTAATTTAAGATGTTGTGAAGCTAAATTACCTTCATGGATTTGAATTTGTTGACGCATTACTTAAATAGCTTTTTGTCTGTCTTATCCTATCTAGTTAAGGAGATTTCCAAAACAACGATTTCTTAAAACGTGTCTTTCTCAGAAATATGAACAGATAATGTGGGGGAAAAATCGTATATCACCAACATCAAGTTCATCGTCACTGTAGGTGTAACAACATAATTGGCCAACCAGAAGGACAATGCCCAACATCTGCTGCCAACTTTTGACATTCAAGGTAATGTCTTCCAGAAACACAATGCCCAACTCAACACACACATGGTACAAAGAACTCTCTTCTAACATTTCGCTAACAATGTACATGTGCTCCCAATTCTGTCTCATTCTGCGGCTTCCAAACCAAATAGACATACCGTGGAATGAACTTGATAAGGGTCAACCCCAAGACGTTCTGAACACTGGAGAATTTCCCAGCCAATTATCCAGAGTCTCATCCAGTCCATTAGAAGGCGTGTGAGAAAGATGATACTTGTTTATTGTCCTGCTGTGACTGTGAGTAGAACATGAACTATTTTTCAAAGGTTGTAATTGACAAATGTTTGTAATCACTGTAATTTGACAACACAATGTGTAAAATAATGTCAAAATTTTATCCATTTATTATTTGCGAATCTTTATTCTCCATAAGCACAATTGCACATTTAATACATGTACCATATTTTTTTCAATTTCAATGTGAAAAAGTAGTAAGTAAAATAAGTAACTGATAATAAAAATAATACAATAACAACATGTTTTTATCAAGAATGCCTCAACCATAAAGTTAGTCAAAAGCTTTTATAACGAAATATGCTTTCAAAGATGTTTTTAATAATAATAAATTTTAAAGCTACCTCTTGAAAAAGATTGAACAAGAACAAGCTGCATAATTGCCAATGTCCGTTGATTGATTCGCCTCTTTGTTACACTAAGAATAAAACAGTCCAGTCATAGCATCTAATCAAAGTCTTCAATTAACCATGTATAAGTTAGAATGCCAGTATGACACTGGCCATGTACATTACCTCATATGAGGTTATATATTCCTTCATAAATACCACGTCACCAATGGTATGGTTCACATGTATATGTCTGGCTTCAACCTTGGTGCTACCATAGGAAGTGATAAAGAGAAAATCTTCGACAATATACAGATTTTCTATCAATGAATTTCCAAAAGAAGTGCTTGTCTCATAAATCATCGTTCCATTGGCATCAAACTCGGCCACTCTAATCATATATCTTGTCTTAGGACCACCACTCCAAACTATTAGAACATTGTTTCCTGTTTGGACATGAGTTAAGACTCTAATTAAGATTGGTCTTTGATTGTGTATGTATTCAGTTTTCGACCTTATATCATAGCATTTTAACACTCTTCGCTTACTAATCCAACACATTGTCTTCCCATGAACAGAGAGGTAGCTGATTGGATCTTTAACATGAAGCCAGATTTCACATTTAAATGGAGCAGACTTAGATTGAATATATATAGTACTTTGATATTGGCCATCGACAGAATAAACTAACTTGTCCTTGTGTTGATCCAAATACCGGGCTCTGGCCTCCTCACTGAGACGTTCCTCTGGTGAAGAAGCAGGTGTTATAATTCTCTTGAATATGCCACGCGGTTGAGACCAGAAGAGAGTTCTTGTATCACGTTCATATGTAATGGAATATATAGCATCTTTTACAGTGGTTACCTTCTTTGTTACATTGGATTTCAGTGAAACTTTCAGAACATCTCTAGGTGCTGCGCAGTTTAATCTCCTTGAACATCTTGCCACCATGAAAAACAATATGTCCTTGCTAGTCTTCTGTTCAGGTATAACAATGTAGCTTTTCAACAGTTGTTGCTCAGGACTATCCTGTTTAGACTCTTTGTACAAGTTTCCAGAATCAACATCTGCAAGAACACAACGAGGGGTAGCCACACATCCTACAGCACACTGTACAGCTGTTTTACAGGGGATGTTGGTCAGATACTGACGAGTTGTGTTTACAGGAGCAGCTCTCTCATACCTCAAGTATAGTCCTTGGGCTTGAACCACGGGTATTAACATCAGTGGAATAAACCAAATGTTGGACATACTTACAACTATCCTTGTCGTGTATTAGCAAAACGATGAAATAATATGTAAGTACACTATATATATAGGTGGTTAGGTGTTTATTCAGGTGTCAATCTATTTTGTCGGGATTTAAGACTTGTTTTAAATTTATAAACTTTTAGTGTCATTACTATTTATTTTTCCATATTGCCATTACAGAAACCCTATGAAACATGATCTTTTAAAAATGATTGATGTTCTTGCTGATGATTTAAATTTCAAATTTCCACATTAAACTGACCTTTAAGGTGACAAGCTTCATTAACATCGTTAATGCTTTGTTAACATGAGACCAGTCTAAACAGAGATTTATTGTACATGAAATAATTAACCAGGGAAAGTGTCCACAATCAGTCACTGAAAAATTAGACTAAAAGGTTTGAACTCTAAATTAGTATGTATAATATATGTACACGAAGAATAAAGGAGATAGACATGAATGGTTCCATCTCCTAGAAACTCTCAACTACATCACCCATAGATATGTTATGATTTCCTTTTTTGTAGGTATTGCATATCATTAAGACGATTGTAATATCACAGAGAGTAATTTGACTTTTACTTTTTGATATTTTGTTGGCAGTCAGGAACTGTCAACCATTGGTGAATATTGAAAAATAACTTTCTATGGTGAGACTCCCTTCCCTTATTAACATTGAATGATTCCCTCCCTTTTCTCTCTTAGTTCTCATCAGTTTATCAAAGAAATTTGGAAGTGACAGATTTCATCTAAATCTAAAAAATTTAGTCAGCCATGACTAACGACGTTAAGAGTGTTGGCTATTTTCATTAACATTGAATGACATTTCTATATATTTCTAATATCATCAGATAAACTCTATGATACATAATCTTGTAAAAAGATTGATTTTCTTATTAGTAATTTAATGTCTCATAAAACGTGCTTTTAAGCTGAAATTAACTATTATTTTCTTGACACTTCATTTGAAAAAGACATTTCTCATATGTTTCCAAAATAGGCACAAATCTGCCAATAAAAAATAGACTAAATGTTTAAACATCTACTGGAAGGGAGACAATAAGACGTAGTAGTAGAACTCTGAAAATAGTAGAACTTAAAGGTGGACACGTCGACGAACTTAGCTATGGAAGGAGGAAATTCAGTAGGGTAATACACGAGTAGGAAATGTCAATTAGCATTAGTCCTACTCAGCGATGCCTACATTAATATTATTAAAATGCTACAATGCGAGTTTTATGATGGTCAAATTCCTCCATAAGTAATTCACATTGTAGTTTTCGAGCCTTGGCTAAATTCATAGAGATTATCAAGGCAATGTGTTTTGGGATGGTCAATATTCTGCATTAGGAATAAACATTGTATTTTGTGAGCCATGGGGAACGGAATTCATAGTGTTTATCCTTAAAGCAGCATATTTACCATCCCAAAACACACGAGTATGATAACTTCTTCATCATTCATTTGTCAACATTGATTTCAAGTTGATATATACAATTGAACATCGTACTATTCTCATGGAAAAGGGATACAAAATAATGCCTCTTAAAATATGTTTTAAGTAAAAACAATTTTTCAATTTTTTTTAACGTCTCAAAATTCCTTTTACAAATAAAAAATAGTTAACACAAGGACGGCGTATTCGAACTCACATCCTGTCGCTTTTGTGTAATTGTGACTGCAACAAGTCTAAAGGAAGGAGAGTTGCTTCCCTCTCACTCGGTTGCATGTGGCCACTCATATCACAACGGATGCACATGGCATCAGGTGTCTTGGGTAGAACATCACGATCCCTCACCCGACGTCCAAGAACGTCCCAGAGGTGTTCAATGGGATTAATGTCTGGGCTCTTGGACGGCCATGGCACCACTCTGACGTTGTTTTGCGTGAGAATGACATGAGCATTGTCATGTTGAAACTCAAAGTTTACACACACTCTACGGCTGAAAGGAAGAACAATAGGTTGCAACACTTCGTCTCGGTAACGGACACCAGTCACCCTCCCATCAAGTCGAACAAGGTTGGTCCTATGGTCGTAGGTTATGCCGCCCCATACCATCACAAATCTGCCCCGGTAGGAATCATGTTGTTTTGTGGTGCACTGATTGTGACATTCACGAAGGCGTCGCCAAATGCGGATCCGACCATCTGCGAAGTCCAAATTGAATTGTTACTCATCACTGAACATGGTATTGAGCGAATGTCGAAGTTGTCTTACTCGATGTTGTGTAGTCCAAGCTCTTCTGAGAAGACTGTGTTCCGCAGTCAGCCTTATCCCAACAACAGGATGACGGGACTGCTGCTTTAAGTCTGTTTCTGACAGTACGGTCACAAATTCCTAGTCTCGTTACTGCCTTGAACTCAGAGTTTTATTTTCGATGCTGGTTTAAATCGGTTATGTAAGGACAGCAGCACCATCTGGCGGTCGTTTCGGAGTGTTGTCTTACGTTTTGGACACATTAATATGGACGGACGCACGGAGGGACGCTGGACACCATGCCATGCCATATGCCCATGGGGCCTTTCAGGCCTGATGAGCTAAAAAGGCAGTTGAAGTGCATGACCTACCAAGTCAATAATGATTCACCAGTTTGTTTGATGATATATAATTAGCCCAGGTCATTACTAACCAAAAGCATTATCTTAAACAGCTATGTATATAAAACATCTTGTTAATTTCCTCAAATATCCATGCAAATCGTGGTGCGACATATAAAGCAACAGTGGTGTGGACATCTTCAGTGTAAAAGGCAATTTGTAGGTCTCATGCGAATTTGAGAGTTCAGTCAGCAAGATGGTTGACCATTCCATCATTGTACCATATTAAAACTCTCCTCGGAGTGTTTAGGTACCGTTACATCAGTCAGATTACTTGAACTACCTTCCAGCAGGCATCAAATTGGCCGCTCGATTAGAAATGGACTCGCATGGTTTAACCGGAGCGTGTCCATTTGTTTAAGAACTCTTTTTATTGATTTCTGAGTATTATTTAGCCATTAGCTGTCGATTCAGATACACAAAGCTGTATCCACGACTCTTGCTGCGAACTATTGACATTCAAGATGAGGTTTTCCAGAAGGATTATGTCATGACACCTGCTGCCGACTTTTGACGTTCAAGATGATGTTTTCAAGAAGGATAATGCCCGACACCTGCTGCCAACTATTGACGTTCAAAGTGATATATTCCAGAAGGAAAATACCTTACACCTGCTGCCAACTATTGACGTTCAAGATAATGTTTTCCAGAAGGATAATCCCTGACACCTGCTGCCAAATATTGACGTTCAAGATGATGTTTTCCAGAGGGCAATGCCTGACACCTGCTGCCAACTATTGACGTTCAAGGGGATGTTTTTCAGAAGGATAATGTCCGACACCTGCTGCCAAGTATTGACGTTCAAGGTGATATACTCAACAAAGTAGTCATGCGCTTGTGCGAAGAAAGATAAAAACTTTATGAACAATACAACCCATTTCGTCTCACGAAAAAGGTTGATCATGAATCTCTCTCTCTCTCTCTCTCTCTCTCTCTCTCTCTCTCTCTCTCTCTCTCTCTCTCTCTCTCTCTCTCTCTCTCTCTCTCTCTCTCTCTCTCTCTCTCGTATGGACACTCACGATGTACTTACACCTTACACACATGATTAAATGATGTGTAATCTTTGTATTTTATCTGTGAATGTTTGCTTAGAAAGAGAAAATCATCAATAATATTTCTTCAAGAAACTCACAGTACTCCTGCAAATGAATTACCATGGGCGCTTGAATGGGGTTATAGATGATTCTTTTCACATGGAACCAGTCAAAGTGCAGGAACACTCATTTTTATATTCCAGTTTAGATTAATTCACAGAGTAATCTGAACAAGGTCTTTCCTATATATATTCTTCTTGGGGACCCCAAGGCAAACGCATGCATAAATCACATCTTTATCATTACAAAAGAATTTATCAATAAACAAAGATTTGGCTCCAATGACCTCAATTTCAATCACCTAACCCACTCCAAAGAACATCATTATTACCTAGAAAAATACATATTTTCGGGGACTGATCCCAATTATCTAAGAAAATGGTCATGTCTTTTCAAAAATGATAAATGTGTTGTGATTCCTTTAACTTTCTGAACCCTGTCACTGTCCACTGTCCATCCAAACTATTATCTTTAAGTTCTCTTTTGCTGTTTTACAATCCGTTATCTTATTATTTTTGTACATGATGCATAACTGAACCTATTTTTTTTTGTAATAAACACATTGGAAGAAAAGAAAAAAAAGAAAAAAGTCGAGTAAGTTGAATAACTAGAGGATAATATATACTCACATGCAACAAAATCCGCAAACATATTTTCAAAAAGATTAAAAAGAGTGGAAAATTACTAAGTGCGTGTAGAGACTAGATTTTGAATCTATTTAGATAGATACATGTTTTGTAGAGAGATACTCCAATTCCATACATCAGAGTATGATACCTTTATTTTTATGTCTGTTCAAATACACTTTGGATGCTAAAAGATGGCTTTTGGCCAAAATGTTTGGCATTTAAGTTTAACAAATTTAAAAAGTATAATTTTGATTAATTTAAGATGTTGTGAAGCTAAATTACCTTCATGGATTTGAATTTGTTGACGCATTACTTAAATAGCTTTTTGTCTGTCTTATCCTATCTAGTTAAGGAGATTTCCAAAACAACGATTTCTTAAAACGTGTCTTTCTCAGAAATATGAACAGATAATGTGGGGGAAAAATCGTATATCACCAACATCAAGTTCATCGTCACTGTAGGTGTAACAACATAATTGGCCAACCAGAAGGACAATGCCCAACATCTGCTGCCAACTTTTGACATTCAAGGTAATGTCTTCCAGAAACACAATGCCCAACTCAACACACACATGGTACAAAGAACTCTCTTCTAACATTTCGCTAACAATGTACATGTGCTCCCAATTCTGTCTCATTCTGCGGCTTCCAAACCAAATAGACATACCGTGGAATGAACTTGATAAGGGTCAACCCCAAGACGTTCTGAACACTGGAGAATTTCCCAGCCAATTATCCAGAGTCTCATCCAGTCCATTAGAAGGCGTGTGAGAAAGATGATACTTGTTTATTGTCCTGCTGTGACTGTGAGTAGAACATGAACTATTTTTCAAAGGTTGTAATTGACAAATGTTTGTAATCACTGTAATTTGACAACACAATGTGTAAAATAATGTCAAAATTTTATCCATTTATTATTTGCGAATCTTTATTCTCCATAAGCACAATTGCACATTTAATACATGTACCATATTTTTTTCAATTTCAATGTGAAAAAGTAGTAAGTAAAATAAGTAACTGATAATAAAAATAATACAATAACAACATGTTTTTATCAAGAATGCCTCAACCATAAAGTTAGTCAAAATCTTTTATAACGAAATATGCTTTCAAAGATGTTTTTAATAATAATAAATTTTAAAGCTACCTCTTGAAAAAGATTGAACAAGAACAAGCTGCATAATTGCCAATGTCCGTTGATTGATTCGCCTCTTTGTTACACTAAGAATAAAACAGTCCAGTCATAGCATCTAATCAAAGTCTTCAATTAACCATGTATAAGTTAGAATGCCAGTATGACACTGGCCATGTACATTACCTCATATGAGGTTATATATTCCTTCATAAATACCACGTCACCAATGGTATGGTTCACATGTATATGTCTGGCTTCAACCTTGGTGCTACCATAGGAAGTGATAAAGAGAAAATCTTCGACAATATACATATTTTCTATCAATGAATTTCCAAAAGAAGTGCTTGTCTCATAAATCATCGTTCCATTGGCATCAAACTCGGCCACTCTAATCATATATCTTGTCTTAGGACCACCACTCCAAACTATTAGAACATTGTTTCCTGTTTGGACATGAGTTAAGACTCTAATTAAGATTGGTCTTTGATTGTGTATGTATTCAGTTTTCGACCTTATATCATAGCATTTTAACACTCTTCGCTTACTAATCCAACACATTGTCTTCCCATGAACAGAGAGGTAGCTGATTGGATCTTTAACATGAAGCCAGATTTCACATTTAAATGGAGCAGACTTAGATTGAATATATATAGTACTTTGATATTGGCCATCGACAGAATAAACTAACTTGTCCTTGTGTTGATCCAAATACCGGGCTCTGGCCTCCTCACTGAGACGTTCCTCTTGTGAAGAAGCAGGTGTTATAATTCTCTTGAATATGCCACGTTGTTGAGACCAGAATAGAGTTCTTGTATCACGTTCATATGTAATGGAGTATATAGCGTCTTTTACAGTGGTTACCTTCTTTGTTACATTGGATTTCAGTGAAACTTTCAGAACATCTCTAGGTGCTGCGCAGTTTAATCTCCTTGAACATCTTGCCACCATGAAAAACAATATGTCCTTGCTAGTCTTCTGTTCAGGTATAACAATGTAGCTTTTCAACAGTTGTTGCTCAGGACTATCCTGTTTAGACTCTTTGTACAAGTTTCCAGAATCAACATCTGCAAGAACACAACGAGGGGTAGCCACACATCCTACAGCACACTGTACAGCTGTTTTACAGGGGATGTTGGTCAGATACTGACGAGTTGTGTTTACAGGAGCAGCTCTCTCATACCTCAAGTATAGTCCTTGGGCTTGAACCACGGGTATTAACATCAGTGGAATAAACCAAATGTTGGACATACTTACAACTATCCTTGTCGTGTATTAGCAAAACGATGAAATAATATGTAAGTACAATATATATATAGGGGTTAGGTGGTTAGGTGTTTATTCAGGTGTCAATCTATTTTGTCGGGATTTAAGACTTGTTTTAAATTTTTTATCAACTTTTAGTGTCATTACTATTTATTTTACCATATTGCCATTACAGAAACCCTATGAAATATGATCTTTTAAAAATGATTGATGTTCTTGCTGATGATTTAAATTTCAAATTTCCACATTAAACTGACCTTTAAGCTGACAAGCTTCATTAACATCGTTAATGCTTTGTTAACATGAGACCAGTTTAAACAGAGATTTATTGTACATGAAATAATTAACCAGGGAAAGTGTCCACAATCAGTCACTGAAAAATTAGACTAAAAGGTTTGAACTCTAAATTAGTATGTATAATATATGTACACGAAGAATAAAGGAGATAGACATGAATGGTTCCATCTCCTAGAAACTCTCAACTACATCACCCATAGATATGTTATGATTTCCTTTTTTGTAGGTATTGCATATCATTAAGACGATTGTAATATCACAGAGAGTAATTTGACTTTTACTTTTTGATATTTTGTTGGCAGTCAGGAACTGTCAACCATTGGTGAATATTGAAAAATAACTTTCTATGGTGAGACTCCCTTCCCTTATTAACATTGAATGATTCCCTCCCTTTTCTCTCTTAGTTCTCATCAGTTTATCAAAGAAATTTGGAAGTGACAGATTTCATTTAAATCTAAAAAATTGAGTCAGCCATGACTAACGACGTTAAGAGTGTTGGCTATTTTCATTAACATTGAATGACATTTCTATATATTTCTAATATCATCAGATAAACTCTATGATACATACTCTTGTAAAAAAATTGATTTTCTTATTAGTAATTTAATGTCTCATAAAACGTGCTTTTAAGCTGAAATTAACTATTATTTTCTTGACACTTCATTTGAAAAAGACATTTCTCATATGTTTCCAAAATAGGCACAAATCTGCCAATAAAAAATAGACTAAATGTTTAAACATCTACTGGAAGGGAGACAATAAGACGTAGTAGTAGAACTCTGAAAATAGTAGAACTTAAAGGTGGACACGTCGACGAACTTAGCTATGGAAGGAGGAAATTCAGTAGGGTAATACACGAGTAGGAAATGTCAATTAGCATTAGTCCTACTCAGCGATGCTTACATTAATATTATTAAAATGCTACAATGCGAGTTTTATGATGGTCAAATTCCTCCATAAGTAATTCACATTGTAGTTCTCGAGCCTTGGCTAAATTCATAGAGATTATCAAGGGAATGTGTTTTGGGATGGTCAATATTCTGCATTAGGAATAAACATTGTATTTTGCGAGCCATGGGGAACGGAATTCATAGTGTTTATCCTTAAAGCAGCATATTTACCCTCCCAAAACACACGAGTATGATAACTTCTTCATCATTCATTTGTCAACATTGATTTCAAGTTGATATATACAATTGAACATCGTACTATTCTCATGGAAAAGGGATACAAAATAATGCCTCTTAAAATATGTTTTAAGTAAAAACAATTTTTCAATGTTTTTTAACGTCTCAAAATTCCTTTTACAAATTAAAAATAGTTAACACAAGGACGGCGTATTCGAACTCACATCCTGTCGCTTTTGTGTAATTGTGACTGCAACAAGTCTAAAGGAAGGAGAGTTGCTTCCCTCTCACTCGGTTGCATGTGGCCACTCATATCACAACGGATGCACATGGCATCAGGTGTCTTGGGTAGAACATCACGATCCCTCACCCGACGTCCAAGAACGTCCCAGAGGTGTTCAATGGGATTAATGTCTGGGCTCTTGGACGGCCATGGCACCACTCTGACGTTGTTTTGCGTGAGAATGACATGAGCATTGTCATGTTGAAACTCAAAGTTTACACACACTCTACGGCTGAAAGGAAGAACAATAGGTTGCAACACTTCGTCTCGGTAACGGACACCAGTCACCCTCCCATCAAGTCGAACAAGGTTGGTCCTATGGTCGTAGGTTATGCCGCCCCATACCATCACAAATCTGCCCCGGTAGGAATCATGTTGTTTTGTGGTGCACTGATTGTGACATTCACGAAGGCGTCGCCAAATGCGGATCCGACCATCTGCGAAGTCCAAATTGAATTGTTACTCATCACTGAACATGGTATTGAGCGAATGTCGAAGTTGTCTTACTCGATGTTGTGTAGTCCAAGCTCTTCTGAGAAGACTGTGTTCCGCAGTCAGCCTTATCCCAACAACAGGATGACGGGACTGCTGCTTTAAGTCTGTTTCTGACAGTACGGTCACAAATTCCTAGTCTCGTTACTGCCCTGAACTCAGAGTTTTATTTTCGATGCTGGTTTAAATCGGTTATGTAAGGACAGCAGCACCATCTGGCGGTCGTTTCGGAGTGTTGTCTTACGTTTTGGACCAAGACCGGGTCTAATCTTTTCGTTCTCTGTCTGACGGTACCGGTTCCACAGTCGTGAAATCACACTTTTAGACTTGTTAAATTGTCTGGTTGTCTGGCATATTGATTGACCGCTGTTTATGCACCGGATAGTCTGCCATTTCTCATTATCAGAAAGGTATGGTCTTGGCATGATTCTGAAGGTAAAGGTACACTGACATTCGTTGTCTCCTTGAAGGTTAAATAGACGTTGTCATGCATGAATTTCATGGATATCAATTGTCACGTGCAGGGTACCTTTTCAGTGAAAGTAAACTGCAACATTTTCAGTTCATAATGGCCCCACTCAGCCTCGAACATACGGAACATGCCAGACATAAGTTAACAGTAATTAAGCGTTCCCTTATTCGTTTCCATCAGTGTATATGCAGATGAACAGTGTCATTACTCTTAATGTGAACTGAGACCTAATAATTCTCTTAAATTTTGCAATCAGTAAAAATGAGTTTTATTTTGTCATGACCTGAAGTTTTCAAATGTTGAATATGTTTTAGAATAAACGGATTTCCAAACAAAATATATTAAACATTTAGATGACAAATTTTAAACTTACTTTATTTGTCTTTAGGGAGGATGTTTGATTCCCTTCCACTTTATTACAAATGACGTCTGGAAATGCCAGCTTGTGTAAGACAGGGAAAGCTTAACTTTGTATTCTGTTTATCTGTGGAACAGTGAAGACGGGTATGTGGTAAATGAAAATAGAACACTCCATAAATAATCCAAATTTTATTAATTTCTTATCTGCTATACATACATAAGTGGCACCAGCTGCACCTTTAACCTGCATGATTTCTCAAATTTATATTTCTAAAGCACCTCGTTTATACACTACTCATGGCACAGTGAGGGAAGTTAAATATGGCAGCTTTGTCAAAGGCTTTTTAGGAGAAATACGTATTTAAAAATGTCTTGAATGAGTCAAGTGTTTCACAATGTATGACTGTCACCGAAAGGATTCCTGCATCAGGGAAATGCACTGTAATTGCAGGTATTTAGTGATTGCTTGGGTCCATGAATCAATACAGTTCAGTTAAAGTAGCTTCACCAAACACCATTGACGATTTAGAGTTCAGTTAAACAGGTTCAGGATACCACTGAAATGAGAGATAATACCTATTAATAGAGATTATCCCCGAAAACAGGGATAAAAATAGACCTCTTTGGACATCAAAAACATCGTGCTCTTTTAAACTGGCGAAAGTTGACGCATGCACATTTTGATGCATGTGTGTATCCGTCGTGAATTGATATAAATTAGAAGTCTGGAATTCGCCGCATTGTTTGCGCCGGGGCGAAAACAAATATCAGTTCACACGCCATTTGTCCTTGTGCTGATTCAAATACACGGCACTGTCTTCCTTACTGAGACGTTCCTGGTGAAGCAGGTTTTAAAACCTTCTTGAATATCCCACCCGGCTGTGACCAGAAGAGAGTACTTGTCTCATGTTCATATGTAATGGAATATATAGTACGTTTTTGAGTAAACGTCATTATTTGTACTTACCGTCGACGACTCACCGTAGCCCCTTGATTGCCTATCAATCAACTCTCGACCAATAACACAGATAAACCATGCGGGAGTAACCAGCTCACCCCATTCGCGCCACCTATGGTCACGTGACCAAAACCTCATTCCAACCTACCTGGAGCAAGTGAACGCTAGAGCGAACCTACTCGCAGGAGGGGAGGCAAGGGTGGGAAGTAAAGATTGGTGAGTCGTCGACGGTAAATACAAATAATGACGTTTACTCAAAAACGTACTATTATTTAACGTACTATAACGTCTCCGACTCACCGTAGCCCCGACTACCACAGAAGGTGGAGGGCTGCGAGAGCGAGGCGGCAAAGAGCGGTTACTCCCCCCACTATCGTCTAACTAAAGGAAGTTGCACAGGTACCCTGCTTAGGAGGAAGCCCGCCCCGAACCAGAAGAAAGACAAACGAGACACGGAAGGTGCGATGCGAAGTTTATTACACTAAAGTAACAACCGCAAGAACACAAAAACCTATCGGTGAGGTGCAACCCCTCTGGGGGGCGCCGGGCCCCCCATGGGGTGCTGTGCAAACACATGTGGCTCCAGTCTCCCGCGAGGTCTTCCGTGGATAGGTCTTGGAGGTAGTGGTTAGCGAAAACCATGCCGGACTTCCAGAAACAGCCCGACATGATGTCCGCCACGGCGATGTTGCTGTGAAAAGCCATGGTGGCTGAGATTGCTCTGATCTCATGAGGGTTCGCCCGAGCCGGCGGAGCTAACTCCTTGGCCTTGTATGCGTCAAGGACGGCTGACCGCAGGTAAACGCCCAATAGACGTTTGTCTATTTCCTTCGTGCTCTGCTGGGAGTGAGAAACAGTCTCCTCCTTCCCTGGAGGAGAGAGCGTGTGTGTTCGGCGTAAACCCTGAGAGCTCGGACTGGACAGAGGAGTCTGCTCTCCTCGTCCGTGGGAGAGGCTAGACCCTGCCCCGTTCATCCGACCCCTGGTTCTTGGATACGAAATCCGGTGCAAGTCCCAGCGTGGCCCTCCCCCCGTCCCTCGCTTCGAACCGAAGCAAGTCGGCCTGAAGAGCGTGTAGCTCTGAGATCCTGGCGGCCGAAGCCATCACCACCAGGAAGGCGGTCTTAACCGTCAGTCGGAGAATGATGGTCTCCGTCAGAGGCTCATAGAAGTCCGAACATAAATGCTCAAGGACGATCGCTAGGTCCCACTCGGGGGGTCTGGGTTTGAGCCGCCCATCCTCCTGACGGTAGGTCTTAATTACCTCCTTAAGGACGGATATGTCCACGGAGGGGTCCCGCTTGCGAAACACAGACATAATTGCCGCTAGGTGAGTGTTAATGGAGGAGGCCTTAAGCCCCCTCTCCTCCCGGAGATACACTAACTACTCCGCCACCTGAGGGATCGTCGCGACCTGGACGTCCCATCCCTTGTCCACACAGAAGGACACGAAAGACCCCCACTGTACATCGTACAGCTTGCGCGTGGAGACACCCTGGGCAGATGAGACAGCCGCGGCGACTCTCTTAGAGTAGCCCGCCTGTTTCAGTCCCTTTTGGAGACAAACCAAGCGTGAAGATCCAGTGCTTGCGGTTTCTCGCTCACTCTTGGCTCGCTCACTAAGAGATTCCATCTGAGAGGGATGGGGATTGGGCCCTCCTGGCACATCCTCCGAAGGGGGACGAACCACGGCCTCGCTGGCCAGTGGGGGGCTATCAAGATCAGCCTGATCCGGCGGGTCGCCTTGATCTTTGCCACCACTTGAGTGAGAATGCTCGGGGGAGGAAAAGCGTAGGCGTCCATCCCTTCCCATGTGAACGACAGAGCGTCAGGGCCCCAGGCTCCGGGATCGGGGACGGGAGACACATAGACCGGCAGCTGGTGGTTCAGCCGCGTCGCAAAGAGATCTATGTGTGGTCTCCGGAAGTGCTGTCACACTTGTTGGAACGCCTGGGGGAGCAGCTTCCACTCCGTGGACGGGGGTTTGTCCGGTCTGGAGAGAGCATCTGCTAGGACGTTCTTCACCCCCGGAATATGCACCGCCCGAACGATCATGTGCAGCCTGTCTGTTAGGCGGAAGAGGTCTAGCGCTAGTTGTAGAATGGCAACTGCCCTGGTCGAACCTTGCTTGTTTATTCCCCAAGCCGCTGTGGAGCTGTCCGTGTGCACCAGTAGCACTTGGCCCCACAGCAGAGCGGACCAGTGACAGATTGCCAGTCTGATAGCCTCCATCTCGAGCTCGTTGATGTGGCGCGTGCGCTGGGCCGGCGACCAGATCCCCGCCGTCTGCTCCGTTCCCAGGTGAGCACCCCAACCCTGCGTGGAGGCGTCCACGAAGAGATGAGTGGTCGCTGCAGGAGGTCTGAGTGGGACACCTGTGAATACGTTCGCCTGCACTTTCCACCAGGCCAGGTGCGGAACTAGTTGCTGGGGGAGCGGGAACGCTTGTCTGCACGCCTCCTCCCTGATGTGAGGGTTGAGAAAGACCTGGAGTGGTCTCAGCTCCAGCCGCCCCCTCGCGGTGAGGTCCTGGGCTGACGTGAGTAGACCCAGAATCCAGGCCACTGCCGAAGCAGGAGCGGTCCCCTGAGTCCCCGATCTAGTAGACTGTCTATCCTGGCCATCCGTTCCTGGGGAACGAACGCTCTGTACCGAACTGTGTCCAGTCTTGCTCCCAGGAAGGTGAGCGTGGTGGTGGTCTGTAGGTCCGATTTGGACAGATCACGAAATCCCGTTGCTCCCTGAGGACTGCGGGAGAGCGGTGGTGACTGAACCCGTCGTCCAGGTACACAGCGAACTGTACGTCGTGATGGTGAATAATTTGGACCACTGGCTGGGTCACTCTGGTGAATAGCCACGGAGCGGATGATATCCCGAACGGGAACACATTCCACTGAAAGTGGCGCCCCCCCCAGGACGAACCGGAGGTACTTGCGGTGTTCCCGGAAGATGGGAATGTGCAAGTACACGTCCTGGAGGTCTAGGGATATCATCCAGTCCGATCGCTCCAGTAATTGCATTACTGACGACACAGTCAAGAGACGAAAATATGGCGGCCGTACGAGGTAGGAGCGGTTGAACACGGACAAGTTGTGAATGAGCCGCCATTTTTTCGAGTCTCTCTTAGGTCGGACGAACAAGGGTGAGTAAAATCCGGGGGTGAGATCCTGGAGCGGGATTTCCTCCACCGCCTCCTTGGTAATGAGAATCTCCACCTGCTCCAACGTGAGGACGAGCCTGTCTGCTGACAGCGTCCGCTCTGTTGGGTTGCAGGTGAGCGGGGGGGGGGAGACGAGACTGATATTTGAAACCCCCGCTCCAGGATCCGACAAACGAAAGGATCCAGTCCTAATTGCCAATTGCCGTCCGTGCTAATTGCTAATAAGTCACACACACCAATCTCCCGTCAGACGGGGAAGTCGGGGAGACGGGGTAAGGCAGGAGACGCGTGCCCGTCACTCCGATATCACAAGTCCCACGCGCTAAGCCAGGGTCAAAGGTCAGCGGCCTGCCAACCGTCCGAGAGGCCCGTGCGTGCACGTGCCACTCAACTCAGCACGACCCAACCTGGGTCGCGTGGTCCAAGTAAGCTGCCCACAGGCAGAAAAACCAACAACAACCCAACCAATTAACAATTGGGGGTCACAGGAGGTAAGAGAGTGATACTCTTACTGGAAACGATCGAGAATAAGGTCTGTAATGCTTTATTTAGTATAGAAGGCAAGATAACTTCATGAGCGCTCAGAGACACGTCCGATCACTGAGCGACAGGAAGTTGGAATGAGGTTTTGGTCACGTGACCATAGGTGGCGCGACTGGGATGAGCTGGTTACTCCCGCATTGTTTTTCTGTGTTGTTGGTCGAGAGTTGATTGATAGGCAATCAAGGGGCTACGGTGAGTCGGAGACGGTATGGTACGTTAAATAATAGTATATTTCACACCGGTTACTCACTCTGTCACATTGGATTTCAGTGAAACTTTCAGAATATCCCTAGGTAGGTTCCTAGGTCTATTTGAATATCCTGTAACCATGAGAAACAATATACCCTGATTAGTTTTCTGTCCAGGTATAACAATGTAGTTTTTTAACAGTTGTTGCTCAGGGTTTTCGCGTTCAGACTCTTTGTACAAGTTTCCAGAATCAACATCTGCAAGCACACAGCCAGGGGTAGTCACACATCCTACAGCACACTGTACAGCTGTTTTACAGGGGATGTTGGCCAGATACTGATGAGTTGTGTTTACAGGAGTACCTCTCTCATACCTCAAATTTAGTCCTTGGGCTGTTACAATGAATATAAAGATGAGAAGAACAAACGAAATATTGGCCATGTTTACAACCATCCGTGTGGAATTTGAACAGCACAATATATACTTGCGATTCAGACTATTTTGTTATTTGTCCGTCACGATATAAGAAGATAACATAAATTACACGTTTCATTAACCTTGAATGACATTGCCTTTAGATAAAATCGGAAAACGGAAAGTGTTTGCAAACTTATTTTCTCAACATTTCTCAAACAAATATTTCTCTCATGAAACAGAATTGAAACTGAAACAGTTCATCAACTATTCTTCATTATGTTTACATGAAACCATTTTCAAAAAGAAAAATTATCATTAATGAAATACTAAGAAATCGAAAACGTTCAAAATCACTTAAGGAGTAAGAAGGCAACAAATGTTTTTATAATGTATAACTGAAGACATTCCTACATTTAAACAATTTCAAATAAGAAATAACGGTGATAGACCGAGGATTTGAAAGGTCGAATGCTGTCGTTTGTTTAGTGGAATAAAACTTGAATGACAAGATCACTGGTAATACAAGAAGGGTGAGTTTCTCAGGATATATCTGACATGGTGTCCTGGTTCACTTGACACACATCAGTGGAATTGGCGTTACCAGGGTTGATAGAGATCCTTGTTAAACATGGAGTGCACCTCATCTCCTCACTAACAGCAACGTTTATTGCTATAGACAATACAATTTAAACAAACAGCAATCTCATTTCACCATACACTATAGCATCCTTTCATGTAAGTAATGTTTCAAAGATGGACCATTTAGTTTAGTTACAACATGTGGCCATGTTTCAGTCGTAAGTAGCCTTGATGGATTAAACTATCCTGTATTTTCTTTTATTTCTTTTAAGGATCCTTTCCCCAAAATAACGTTAGACTAATTGGCAAACACCACTAGCAGTACATTGTCAATTTTACTTACCAAAATTAGCACTTTCCAACTTAAAATAGTCACAAAATCAGTAAAGATGTACAAAGTAATTTTCATAAACAGTGAGGAAAACTCGATTGAATAACACCATTGAAAAAGTTAAATAGTATGTACGCATATCATTTCCTATCATTTACCATATGAACTGCAGCATGGAACTTAGACAAAAGCAATGTGGAGGAGCACATTTCTCCTTCATGGGTAACAAGATGTTAAAACCTTCTTACCAACACTGGCATTTAGCCTGAACTCGAGAGTTTCGACGGTGTATTTTTATGACAAAGGTGATGTGATTTAACAAGAATTCAATGTTTGTTTGTCAGTTTGTATCTATTTATTATTTTGTTCAACTATGTAGTTCCTGCATTTTATACTGAAATAACTTTTTTCAAACTATCACTGGAATCTAATGTCAAGGAGAATGTATGCATATTTTATAAGTTACTGGTATATCTTATTCCTAATCTATGATTTACAGGCACAGGTAAATGCAATGTATATGCATATTAACAATGCATTTAGAAAATGTTAAAATAACTAAAAACAAACAGTGAATGAAATCCAGGATAAATAAACAAATCTACACAAGTTTTCTGCAGATACTTTGGTTTGAACCAACTCCACCAAAGGATTAAGAATGTTGAATCCTGCCTTATCAACAATGGAAAGTTTGTGGGTCTAACCGTGATCTTTGTAAATCACCTACCAGGTCTAAATTAAAAAAGGTGAACCTAATGTCATTGAATCAGTTGAATCATAATATTTTCCTGGTTGAAAAATCTCATTAGAGGATAATCCGTGAAGAAACACCTGATGAGAGGTTTTTGTTAGGTGTGCAAGACATTAACTGGCAATGTGATACAAATCGTCATCCATTTTTGTTACAAAAATGTTTGGACTAATCCCAAATTCCGAAGAAAATGTGGAACATATCACATTCGATACATTACACTAACAAATTGGTTATCCATACATTTGTCTTATACATGTTCACCAACTTCTTAATGCCTCACAAGAATCTCCCTTTCATATTATACATTCCAATTCGTTTGTATTAGTCATTCAAAAGGATAAACTGTTTGAGAGGCATTCTAGAAGTTGGTGTGATGAAGAAGACAAATATTTATGGATGATCAACTTCTTTATTAACAATAGCGACGTTTCGGTATAGATCCTTATACCGTTATCAAGCATATGGGAGAGATGATAAAATCAGAGGTTATATACATGAAACATTTTTGGCATGATAATGGGATAACAAAGACAACAAGATGAGATAACAATAAGATGAAAGCTGTAACAAGCAGGTAGTGATAACATGGATACCAGTGGAAGGTAAGTTAATTAAGTTGGGATGGGGATACAATGCAGCAGTGAGGGTGAGCTACAACCACTTAATCCACAAATAATTAATCCACTCTACTCACTCTGGCTTCCATCATTATCCTCCACTGATTGCTCACCCTCACTGCTGCATTGTATCCCATCATGTGCCAAGATCTTTGAGATTGTTCTCAGCTTGCCAACAGAGATTACTCATGTCTTATCTTCCCCCTTCCAATAGAAGTCTAGACATTTTGTCTATTTTTTTTATTGGCAGATTTGTTAATATTTTTTGAACATTTGATAAATATCAATCTTAAATCAAGTGTAAAGAAAACAGATGATAGTTAATGAAGCTTTTCAGCTTAAAAGCACGTTGTATGGGACATTTAAATAACTTATAAGAAGATCAATCTTTTTACAAGATTATATTTCATAGAGTTTCTGCGATGCTATTAAAACTATATAGAAATGTCATTCAATGTTAATGAAAATAGCCAAACCTCTTAACGCCTTAAGTCTTGACTGACTTATAGTTTTGAAATTTAAATGAAATCTGTCAGGTCCAAATTTCTTTGATAAACTGATGAGAACTAATGTCGGTTCTATATTACTCTAGAATCCAGGGCAAGATAAGGGAGGGAGCCATACAGTATTAATAAGGGAAGAGAGTCTCACCATTCAAAGTTATTTTTTCAATATCCACCAATGGTTGACAGTTCCTGACTGCCAACAAAATATCAAAAAAAGTAAAAGTCAAATTGCTCTTTGTGATATTACAATCGTTTTAATGATATGCAATGTCTACCAAAAAGGAAATCATAACATATTTATAGGTGATGTAGTTGAGAGTTTCAAGTTTCTAGGAGATGGAACCATTCATGTCTATCTCCTGTATTCTTCCTGTACATATATTATAAATACTAGTTTAGAGTTTGAGCCTTTTAGTCTAATTTTTCATTGTCTGATTTTGGACGCTTTCCCTCGTTAATTATTTCATATACAATAAATATCTGTTTAAATTGGTCTTGTGTTAACATAGCATTAAGGAAGTTAATGAAGCTTGTCAGCTTAAAGGTCAGTTTTATGTGGAAATTTGAAATTTAAATCATCAGCAAGACAATAAATCTGTAATAGAAGATTATCTTACATAGAGTTTCTGTAATGATATAGTAAATGAAATCAGTAATGTCACTGTTAATACAAATTTAAAACATGTCTGACAAAAAAGGTTGACACCTGAATAAACACCTATATATATATATATATATATATATATATATATATATATATATATACTTAAAGATTATTTCATCATTTTGCAAAGGATACAAGGATAGCTGGAAGTATGGCCAACATTTGGTTCATTCCACTGATTCTTATACCCCTGGTTCAAGCTCAAGGACTTTATTTGAGGTATGACAGAGGTGCTCCAGTCAACACAGCTCGTCACTATTTGACCAACATCCCCTGTAAAACAGCTGTACAGTGTGCTGTGGGGTGTGTGGCTACCCCTGGATGTGTGCTTGCAGATGTTGATTCTGGGAACTTGTACAAAGAGGCTGAACATGATAACCCTGAGCAACAACTGTTGAAAAACTACATTGTTATACCTGAACAGAAACCTAGCAATGACATATTGTTTTTCATGGCGACAGGTTTTTCAAGGATACAAAACTCCGTACCTAGAGATGTTCTGAAAGTTTCTATGAAATCCAATGCAACAAAGAAGGTAACCACTGTGAAAGGCGCTATATATTCCATTACGTATGAACATGAGACAAGAACTCTCTTCTGGTCACAGGCTGGTGGGATATTCAAGAAAGTTATAACATCTGCTTTTCCGGAGGAACGTCTCAGTGAGGAGGACAGTGCCCTCTATTTGAATCAACACAAGGACAAGTTGATTTATTGTGTCTTGGCTGACCCATATCCAAGTACCATATATATAGGTTCTAAGTCTGCTCCCTTTAAATGTGAAATGTGGCTTCATGTTAAATATTTAATTGCCGACCTCTCTGTTCATGGAAATACCATATGTTGGATTATAAGTCGGAGGGTCTTAAAATGCCATGATATCATTTCCAAAGCAGAATACATACACAATTCACGACCGAATGTAATTAGAGTAGTCACTCATGTTCAAAGAGATGACACTATTCTGTTAGCTTGGAAAGAGGGTCACGGCATAAGATATGTGATTAAAGTGGCTCAGTTTGATGCTAATGGTACCATGCTTTCTCAGACAGGCACACACATTGAAAACACTAAAGAAATATGGCATATGTACATTTTCGGAGATTTTCTTTTCATCATATGTTCTGGTACCACCAGAGTTGAAGCTAGACGTATACATTTGAACCATACCATAGGTGACTTGGTATTTGCGACGGAATATCCAACCTCATATGAGGTATTAAACGTAGTCAGTGTCATATCAGCATTCTAAACTATAAATGATAATTAATGAGTTTGATGAGCTGCTATGACTTGACTGTATTCATTATAAGTTTAACAGAGGGCCGAAGCAATCAACAAACATTCGCATTTATTCAGCTTTTTCTTATGCAACTGTCTTCTCATTCAATCCCTTCCAAAGATTTCAAACTTAACAAAACTTTAATGGGTCTATATTGATTCATAGTGTAACAGACAAATATTTACAATTATGCAACTGCCTTCTTGTTCAGTTGTCTCCCAGAGATAACAAACTTTCGATACTGGACTCATTCAAAGCATCTTTGAAAGCTTATTTCATCAAATACAACCTTTGACTGACTTGCCTACTCGCCATGTTATTGATGGGGCACTATTATTATATATATTGTATCATAATTATTAGTTTCCTCATTTAGTTCTGCTTATTACTTCTTAGCATTGAAATGAGAAATCATGGTGTTAAAATGTGCATCTTAAATTTGCTTTCTGGGATGAAAGTATAGCAAATAATAAATGGATACAATTTGCAAATTAATGTGACGTGTTATGTTGTGTTTCTTATCAACAGGTGAGGTGTTGTCTTTTGAGTTTTGAGTCCTTAATTTAAAGTGATACAAATATGACAATTATACCTTTAAAAACAGTTTCATGTTGTACTCACATAAAAAGTAGGACAATTTTGAGTTTTAAAACTGAGCAATGAAACACTTGGCATTTTTCAAATATAAAGAATTGAAGAAGATATGAACATGAGTGCATGAATGTTTTATATGAATGTCTCTACAATGATGTCCTACGCGGAGGTGAGAATTTCACAAGTTTTCAAAAGTGAATGGAGTATCAATATATGTTGTGTCCAACACTATGTGCACGAATAAGAGTTCTCACACGCCTTCTAATGGACTGGATGAGACTATGGATAGTGGCCTGGGGAATCCTCCGCTAATATTCCCGTAGACCTGCATCCAGTGTTCACAACGTCTGGGGGTTGACCCTCCTCAAGTTCATTCCAAAGAATTGGTTTGGAATCCGGAGAAGGAGAAACAATTTGAGCACATTTACATTTATTTTGTTAGTGGAAAGAAAGTTAGTTGTAAGTCTGTGTGGAATCAGGCATTGTCATCTGAAGAACATCACCTTGAATGTCAATAGTTGGCAGAAGGTGTCGGGCAGTGTCCTTCTGGAAAACATCATCTTGAATGTCAATAGTTGGCAGAAGGTGTCGGGCAGTGTCCTTCTGGAGAACATCATCTTCAATGTCAATAGTTGGCAGAAGGTGTCGGGCAGTGTCCTTCTGGAAAACATCATCTTGAATGTCAATATTTGGCAGAAGGTGTCAGGCAGTGTCCTTCTGGAAAACATCACCTTGAATGTCAATATTTGGCAGAAGGTGTCGGGCAGTGTCCTTCTGGAAAACATCATCTTGAATGTCAATAGTTTGCAGAAGATGTCGGGCAGTGTCCTTCTGGAAAACATCATCTTGAATGTCAATAGTTTACAGCAAGAGTCGTGGTTGCAGCTTTGTGTATCTGCATCGACAGCCATCATGGCTAAATAATAATCAAAAATCAATAAAGAGATGAATAGACATGGTCCGGTTAAACCATGCGAGTCCATTTCCAATCGAGCAACCATTTTGATTGCTGCTTGAAGGTAGTTCAAGTATTCTGACTGATGTAACAATACCTAAACACTCCGAGTAGAGTTTTAATAATGTATAATGATGGAATGGTCAACCATCTTGCTGTCTGAACTCTCAAATTCGCATGAGGCCCACACATTGCCTCTCACACTGTCGCTTTATACGTCGCAACATTTTCACAATGGTGATTTTCATGGATATTTGACGATTTAACAACTTTTTTTAATTATATAAATAGCTGTTTAAGATAATACTTTTGGTTAGTAATGATTTGGGCTAATTATTTATCATCAAACAAACTTGTGAATCATTATTGACTTGGTAGGTCATGCACTTCAACTGCCTTTTTAGCTCATCAGGCCTGAAAGGCCCATGGGCATATGGCATGGCATGGTGTCCAGCGTCCCTCTGTGCGTCCGTCCATCCATCCATCCATCCGTAAACTGTTCTCTCTTTTGTCTTTTTCTCCAGAACCTCTTTGCCTAGGGAGCTGAATTTTTTTTAATATACTTGTTGGCCAATGAAAATTTAAAATTGATGATTTGGTGACCCTGTGGCCCCTAATAAGGACCCTACAGGCCATGACCTAAAAACATATTTTCATATTTTCATACAGGAGAGAGTTTCATTAAGTGTGATAACTTGTACCCAATCCTTTCTCTTGTATACATCAAAATCAAACCAAATCAAACCTATTTTCATCTTCTTCTCCGGAAAAAAAGATCTAGAAGGCCGTAATATTGTGTGCAGTGTCTTTAACCAATGGCGATTGTAAATTGTAGATTTGGTGACACCGTCGCCCCTAATAAGGACCTCACAGGCCATGACCTAAACACCTATTTTCATCTCCTTCTCGAGAACGAAGAGACCTAGAAGACTGAAATGTTGTGTACAGACTCTTTAGCCAATTGAAATCCTAAATTGTAGATTGGTGACCCTGCGGCCCGAAGTTTATAGGTCGTTGCCGTGTGAGGCCCTACGTTCATCTTCTTGTCAAGAACAAAAAGACCGAGGAGGCTGTAATATTGTGAACAGGCTCTTTATCCTATGGGGATTCTAATTTTTAGATTTGGTGACCTGTGGCCCAAAATAAGGGCCTCACAGACCATGACCTAAAAACCCTAGTTATATCTTCTTCTCCAAGATAAGGAGGTTTAGAAGACTGACGAGTTTTGTACAGACTATTTAGCCAATGGGGATTTCAAATTGCACCATGCACCACGGGACCCCTCACATTGCCTGTGTTCTCTTAGTTAGATTAGTGCTGACAGTGTTTAGTGCCGTACATATGCTATTATATCATAAGTTGTAAGAGAGGGTGATAGTCTTTGTCCAGGTGTTTTGAGGGTTAGTAGGCATGGGGGTGGGGTTTGTGAGAGGCAGGTAGGTTGGAGAGAGTGAAAAGTGTGGCAAGGCGTAACTTAAAAGTGTTGCACTCCTTCAGAACTGTAATTATAAACCTCTAGTGACGTCACTCTATTATTCTATTAGGTTCTACTTTTACTGGGTAAACCTCTTTTGTCAGTTTGCCGGGCGTTCTCCAAGAATGCCCAGGGCTTTCTCTAGGAATGTCCGGGACTTTTTATTGGGAATTCACGTTTTGAAATACTTTTATGTTCTAATTCGCTTCACTCAAACGAACATAAATTATTTACCAAGTACAACATACACATAGAATGGGTGCTGTCTACCGCGCCTCGAGATCAGGCGAGCAGTTTTATTCAATGAATTGTACATTGTAGCAACGATAAAACGCCTGATCCGAGTGAGATACTCCAACAGGCATGAGTCCGTATTATCAATAGTCTTCCCTGAAGATACCCAGATACTGTAGTCTCGACAGTAACAGACGAATCAAGGCCGTACTTCCATGTCATACGTCCTAGCATCTGATGTATCCAGGAACCGCTTCTAGGACTACTGCACACTTAAACACGATGCATGAAAAACTTAAGTGCGTTTGAAAACCTCAACCTCTTAATAGACTTGGAAATCTACAAAATATGTAAACCAGGACGGTGTTATGCTTAAATAGGGATACCGCCAAGTCAAACTTACCTTGCCTCACGATGTAGTACTCCGAATGGAAGAGGTTTATCACGTGACACGAGTCTTGGAGATGGTCATGAAATTCCTGTGCATTCTGACCAATTAAAACCTTGCGAATAAAAAATGTTTTCCTCACCTCAGGATTTTTTTTATTTTAAGGGAATATCATTCGACCATTCCAAGCCAGGAAAGGTGAGTTAATAAAGTTTTAGATCATCAATTTTTGTATGGAGATATTGAATTTTCCGGATTTCATCCGCTAACTTTTCATCTTGATTGCATTTATAGGCATATTTTAAGTTTTTTCGTTTATTTTAATTGAAGTAGAAACTTTGCTGCAAAATGAAGACTGTGTGTACATTATAATGAATGCTATATTATTTATGCATTGTACGAGAAATTGCCAAGGCGCCGACTTGCCTGATTTTGTAAAAAAAGTGCTAATGATGATTTACTTGCGGATTCCACAAAATGAATGACATGAAAAATGAACTCATAATTCCCTTAAATGAGATTTCATGTGGGCTTCTTTGGGATGAAGGTAAATGTGAGGATAATAAAGGGTAACAATTGTGTTTTTACACTTGAAACCAAAAGTATGTGTAATAATTTGTTATCACTTTATCGGACACATACTTTACAAGATGTGATTGTCTTTGTTGTTCGTATTACAGTGTGATATACTTTATTTTCCCCTATTTTCATATGCAGTGACACCCAGGCGAGTAGAAATGGCGGCTGGTACAACAAGAAGCGAGTCCAAAGCAACTTGGTGTTTTTGTCTTGACACAGGTTTGAATTGCAGACTGCTTAGCTATCACACGCTGTCCTGTGTGGCTCTAAACGGCTTCATGTAACACTGTAATAAACTTGCAGTGACAGTATTGCGGAAGCGCCTTGATTTTAATACACGCTAGTGGGCTTTTACACTGGCAAAACAAACAACGGGCGTTCGTTTGTTGTTGAGGAGCCATGTAAATTAAACAATATTTATAAATAAATACAGTTTGATAAGCGTTTCGTTCTCCAATTGCAATAATTATTAGAATATGTAAATTTGTGTGATGTAAGTATTTCCAAAATGTTTAGATGATTTACAAAAAGTTCATCATTTGAATCAACCAAATAAAATTGATGATATTGTGACATGTATGGCTGTGGGATTTGATAATTGTCAAGGAATGAATGTAAATGGTACGCCACTGTATAGTCAATTTGAACATTTTTATAGCAATATGAATTATGGTTTATACCAAAGTTGGCTCAAGTCAATGAGAACAATATTTCGTTTCGTCACCGAGTTCGGATTATACACAACACCTTATAGTTAGCATTTCCGGAATAGAGCCGGAAGGGCATTTCAGGCATTGTTTTGAAACTCTTTTTTACATGCTAGAGAGGTTCAGTTGTTACGATGGATTGAAAGATCCATGTTGGGATTCAACACCCAATAAGGTATGCAATGACTTCATAGTGATAAGGATTATCTCTGCCACGTATTTCAGAACAATTTACCCGAGCATTTGCGAGTTTGGAAATCGTTGCGATGTCCCTAGCTTAAATATGAGTTGGAAAAACATCCGCCAATGGATGAAACATTGAAAAACGACCAGTTGCACAATGAAAAAAGCTTGAAAGTTTGTGGTTTTATATTTATACATATATTTTTAAAAACGAATGATCTGTCAAACTTAAAGCATACTTTACTTATACATTAGCCATTCCACTCCATTTCCAGGATGCGTCACTGTTGTGGTGTTATACCTCTTGGTCCTCGAATGTAGATCATATCTTACTCCACATCAGTAGCACAGGCCTGATAATAATAAGCTAACACCGCCCAGTGGCCTCACGTTACTTACCAACCCATCACAGCCAATCACAGCCCAGCGGCCTAAAACACACAGCCCAGCGGCCTAAAACACACATCCCAGCGGACTTGTATCCAATTAAAAACAAACAAAGGCAAAAGCTACTCGCCTGAGTGACGCGTAGACCTCGAGCGTAGAACAATTCTCACAGTAGCACAGGCCTGATAATAATAAGCTAACACCGCCCAGTGGCCTCACGTTACTTACCAACCCATCACAGCCAATCACAGCCCAGCGGTCTAAAACACACAGCCCAGCGGCCTAAAACACACATCCCAGCGGACTTGTATCCAATTAAAAACAAACAAAGGCAAAAGCTACTCGCCTGAGTGACTCGTAGACCTCGAGCGTAGAACAATTCTCACAGTAGCACAGGCCTGATAATAATAAGCTAACACCGCCCAGTGGCCTCACGTTACTTACCAACCCATCACAGCCAATCACAGCCCAGCGGCCTAAAACACACAGCCCAGCGGCCTAAAACACACATCCCAGCGGACTTGTATCCAATTAAAAACAAACAAAGGCAAAAGCTACTCGCCTGAGTGACGCGTAGACCTCGAGCGTAGAACAATTCTCACAGTAGCACAGGCCTGATAATAATAAGCTAACACCGCCCAGTGGCCTCACGTTACTTACCAACCCATCACAGCCCATCAGAGCCCAGCGGCCTAAAACACACAGCCCAGCGGCCTAAAACACACATCCCAGCGGATTTGTATCCAATTAAAAACAAACCAAGGCAAAAGCTACTCGCCTGAGTGACGCGTAGACCTCGAGCGAAGAACAATTCTCCTCACCCTAACTTTATCACCTTTTACCACGTGACTAACTTCACGTGCAGCCCATGCATTCGCGGTAGCCAGCTGAAGCTACCGTATTTACCCTAGGTAAATTTATTGATTCAAAGTCCTTCTTCGAATAAATACCATCACAAAATATCACATTTTTGACAATTCACAAATATCAGGTTTGTATGCCTGGTTTTGAACCCTGCACCATCTGCTTACTAAACTGGCGCCTTTGAGAACTCGGCTATAATATATATATGATGTATTTCCCACAGTGACACTCATGTGATGTTCACGAGGCAGATAGCGCATGCAGCTCGCGTGCACGGCGTGGGTAGCGAGCGCAAAGCACGTGCAGGGCGCGGGTGTGCTCTCTTCATAGCAGTTGGACTCCCAGAAGTAAAAACATTGAAACCATAAAAGTACCCAATATCAAAATTATGTCTTTATTATATCTTTAATCAGTTCATAAGATAAATCAAAACCTCCCCCTCGGTTTTGTTTGATAATGTAAGCCCTCAGCCTCGGGAAATTTGGGCGAGCCTGTCAGCCCTTTCCAATTTCCCTCTGCCGTGAGCTTTCATTATCAAACAAAACCTCCGGCTCGGTTTTGATCATTAACATATCCACGGACTATATTTGAAGTATGAGAGAGGTGCTCCTGTAAATAAAACATCCCATGTAAAACAGCTGTACACAATGTGATGTAGGATGCGTGGCTACCCTTGGCTGTGTGCTTGCAGATGTTGATTCTGAGAACTTGCACAAAAAGCCTGACCATGAAGACTCTAAGCACCAACTGTTGAAAAACTATAATGGTACACCTGGACAGAAAACTAGTTAGGGTATATTGTTTATCATGGTTACAGGATATTCATATAGACCAAGGAACCTACCTGGGGATGTTCTGAAAGTTTCACTGAAATCCAATGTAAATGAGAAAGTAACCAGTGTGAAAGATACAATATATTCTATTACATATGAACATGAGACAAGTACTCTCTTCTGGTCACAGTCAAGAAAGTTGTGGCACCTGTTACACCAGAGGAACGTCATGAGTAAGATCTGTGGGCGAAGCTGAGAACAATCTGAAAATTCTCTTGCACATGATGAGAGCATGTTTATTGTTCTAAATCAATTAGCTAGGGGATGATAAAAACAAAGTATTTCATCTTATTGATTAAGTACTGAAAACGTATCAGTAGAAGTAAAAAAAACAGTATAACCTTAATGACTATATTACTTTATATAATATATTTTATTTACAGGTTATCATGCGAGTGCGTTTTTGGGATTTTCAAAATCCTGCATTGTACTTTTCGAGCCTTGGCGAGTTAAATACATAGTGTTTATTCCTAAGGCAGGACAATTATCAAAATTACTTTAAGCACATTAGCATGATAACGGCTTCATCATACATAATCATTTCTCATACATTTTGCGCAAAACAGCCTTACAGCAGTAATTTCAAAGTTTTCTTCAAATGTGCACATTGAATATCTGCAAATGAACAGTGTGATTACTGTGATTAAACTAACACAAAATACTTCCTCCTACATTTTGCTATCAGTTGCAAAGAATTTTATTTCTAATAACCTGAAGTTTTCCAATTGTTAATATGTTTTAAAATAAAAGGGTTTTCAAATAAATACATTCAACTGGAAGGCTCGACCTGGTACGATAAATGGTCTACACATTGCAATAAATGGTATACTGGTATTTCAAGACTCGTTATTAGATATTTTGACCCATCTACCAGATGTTTATATCCTCTGTGGCGGTGATTGTAATGCCCGAACTGGCACAAACCCTGATTTTGTAGATGATGATTTATTAGAATATACAGAAAATCAAAATGACTCCCATCGGGACTTTTTAACTGATTTCTTGAGCCATAAACGTCTTTACGCCGATAGTGTTTGTAAACAACTTTATGTTCTACCTTGAATGTTCACATTATAAATGGACGGTGTGGTAGTGATAATGAAATTGGAGATTTTACCTTTATAGGTGCTAATGGTACAAGCCTCATATATTATTTTATTTCATCATCAGTATTATTTGACTTTGTTGATGCTTTTAGTGTACAGTCTCGTACCGAGTCAGACCACCTACCAATAACATTATCCTTGAAGTCCAAGCATGTACGATCTTATGACGAACATGTGAAGAATCAAATTAAATCTGTAAGATTTGTCTGGGATAACGATAAAGCAGAAGACTTTAGAGAAAATCTCCTATCAGATGATGTTCAATCACTATTTGATAAATGACTTGACTACGCATTTACGAATATTGATGACAGTATTAAATATGTTACTGACGCCCTCTGTTTAGGTGCGGAAAATATGAAAAGAAAAGTAAGTATGTCAAAAAGAAAACCTAACAAATGGTATGATGAAGAATGTGGGAAGCTAAAAATAAAACGTTGTAAGCTGCTTAACAAGTTTAGAAAATGGAAAGATAAGAAATCATACGAAGAATATTGTCAGATAAGAAATGATTATAACGCAGTGTGTAAGCAAAAGAGACTTGATTACTTTAGAAAAAAGCAGGTAGATATAGAAAATAGCATATCGGACTCGAAAAAGTTTTGGTATGAACTGAAAAAGTTGAACACATCTACTGTAGCGAAAAACAATATTTGTATGAATGATTGGTTTAGACATTTTAGTAACCTTTTTAACTTCAAAACTGATTATGATTACAGTGACTTTGTCAAAGGCTTTTTAATAGAAATAGGTATTAGAGATGTCTTGACTGAGTCAAATGTTTCACACTGTGGAATAGGATTCATGGAACTGAACAAAGCGGAGTAATTGCAGGTAATTGCTGATTGCTTGGGTCCCTCTGTTACACCAATAATCAATACAGTTCAATTAAAGTAGCTCAACCAAACACAACCATTGATGATTTAGAGTTCAGTTAAATGTTAATACGATACATAACATATATAGTAATATTCGCTTTAATTTAATCGATACAATTCAATTTTTTAATTCACTTGAATGCAAGTTTTACATTGACCATGAAATCCACTTTAAATGAGGTCGGGTATTCAGTCGAGAATACCGTGCCACCGATAGTGTGGTTCAAATGTATACGTCTGGCTTCTACTTGGGTGCTACCAAAACATGTAATGAAAAGGTAATCTTGAACAATATAAAGATTGTTCATTTTTGAATTTCCAATATGTGTGATCGTCTCAGAAAGCATGGTTCCATTGGCATCAAACTCGGCCATTTTAATCACATGCCTGTGATAACCTTCTCCCCAAGCAAGCAGAACAGTATCTCCTGTTGGGACATGAGTGAAGACTTGAATAGATCTCCGCCCTGAATGTTGTATGTATTCAGTTTTTGATCTCATATCATGGCATTTTAACACTCTGTAGTTACTAACCCAACACATTGTTTTGCCGTTCACAGTGAGGGAGCTGATATTAGCTTGGACACGAAACAATGTTTCACATTCAAATGGAGCAGATTTAGAACACATGAATATAGTACTTGACGAGAGTCTATACAACACGACAGCATAAACCAACTTGTCCTTATACTGATTCAAACATTGGGCAAAGTCCTCCTTAATGACAAGTTCCTCTGGTGAAGCAGGTGCCAAAACTTTCCTGAGTATCCCTCGCCAATCTGACCAGAAGAGAGTTCTTGTCTGATGATCATATGTAATGGAATTAATATTACCTTTCACAGTGGTTACTTTCTTTGTTACATTGAATTTCAGTGAAACTTTCAGAACATCCTTTGGTTGGGCCCTCGGTCTATTTGAATATCCTGTCACCATGAGAAAAACTATACCCGGGCTAGTTTTCTGTCCAGGTACTTGTACAACAATGTAGTTTTTCAACAGTTGTTGCTCAGGGTCATTGTGTTCAGACTCTTTGTACAAATTCCCAGAATCAACATCTGCAAGCACACAGCCAGGGGTAGCCACACATCCTACAGCACACTGTACAGCTGTTTTACAGGGGATGTTGGTCAGATACTGACGAGTTGTGTTTACAGGAGCACCACTCTCATACCTCAAATATAGTCCATGGGATTTAACCTGAGGTATTGACATCAGAAGAACAAACGTAATGTTAACCATACTTACAACCATCCTTGTCGAATATTTGAACACCTTAATATATAATTACGATTCAGACTGTTTTGTTATAGGTCAGTCATGATTTAAGTAGAAAAATAATGTGACACGTTTCATTTACATTGAATGTCATTGGTTTATTGATTCAAAGGGAAAACGGAGAGTGTATGCAAAGTTATTTTCTACACAAATGTTTCTCTCATAAAACAGAATTGGAACTGGAGCGGTTCATCAACTATTCTTCATTATGTTTACATAAAACCATTGTCTGAAAGAATATTTGTCATTAGTGAAAGAATTAGCAATAAAAAACGTTCAAAATCAATCAAGAGGAAAGAAATTAGGAGGGCGACAAATTCTTACATGAATTTATAATGTATATCGGAAGACATTCCAACATTTAAAAACTTTCAAATACGAAATAGCGGTGATAGACCGAGAAATTAATCAGTGCATGCTGTCAGTTTTTGAGTGGGATAAAACTTCCAAGTCAAGTTTACTGGTATTACAATTAGGGAGTGTTTGTCAGGACATATCGTGCCGTGCATATCATGTGACACACCACTAGAATTGGAATAATCAGGGTATTTAACAACATAAATTATATTTCTATATTGCGATGATCCCTCATATTCGAAATCAAATCCAAACAAACAGAGTAATCCTGACCACATGCACGTTAATGTGCAAGCTTTCTTCATCCGATAAAATGTATTTATTTGACGTCTTTTCTCATTTTCAGGTTAACACAAGTTTTAGAAAAATATCCTCTCTGTAGTTTTCCTTTAATTTTGAAATTTAACTACTAATAATGGTTTTGCCGATTTTGAAAATATAACCTAGCAGCTGTTTAGATTTTAAGCTTACCTATGACTAGATCCAAAAAGAAGTGCAAGTTTTAAAGTTCAAAACAAAATTGCGAGAATTGATCCCATAACTCTTCTCACTGAAGTTGGCAGCTTTACCAAAAAACCACCTCGGACTACTGAAGACTTGTAGAGTAATTGTTGATATCTATGCTGCTCTCATCTAATCCTTTTTGTATGTTCCCTTTACACTTACCTTCTCGCATTCTATACAATTGCATTTGCATTTGCCTGTAACATCAATGAAAGTAGGCTGTTTGGATGGTTTGTAAGAGAAAAATGAGTGCCGAACAGATTATATATTTACACTGCAGAATGGAAACTGTAAAACCTGTCTATGCACAATCAAATGTTTTGATGTAGAATCTACCGTGACTGAAGTGATGCGAGACGAATTGGATGATTTATTATTTGGTTAATTTAAGTTGTTAAGTACATTGACAAAGGGTTAAAGTGAGCTGTTCATTGATGAATTTCGAACATTGATTCCAAAGCAACTCTGCAGTGAGAATATACAGTATTACAGGATCAGAGCGGAAGACTTGTTAACAAGTATCACTAACAGATCATCCTCAAAGGGCAGCTTGGTACACACAGTAATACTCAAACAGGATATTAAATACGCACTCAGCATTTACGTTATTGGACATGCCTCCCTAAACAATTCTAGGAAACAGCTCGTGACTCTAGGAAATGTAGGTCAGTTATTAGCAAAATGGAATGTCATTTCCGATTCTGGAATGCAAATTTATGTACTGAATTAGTACAAAAGCCCTCCTTTCATGTAATATTATTTTAAATTCAGGTTAACTTGTTTATTAATGTTTCTAATGGCAATTAGGGATACATTTTGTTAATATGACAAATACAGATAAAGCAAATTCCACATTTGTTTGTGCCAATTATTTCGAATTACCCACAGTGTCACGCAGTTCATAATTTGTTACAGCTCTGTTCAATGGTCATTAGAATTGCAAAGATGAAAAGACAACGCATGTCATTGGCATGTGGGTTTGACAATTCCAACTCTAATATAGCATTGAAAGTTGACCGATTATAACTTGGGGGGCTTTGCTTCCCCAAGCAATAAACTCATGGGCAAAATAAAATATACCAAAATTATTTCTTTAAACAAACTATAAATTAGTGTGTTCATTTGGAACTCAATTTGGAATTCAATGACATCACTTGAAAACAACTTGAAATGTACCCACTGAAAAATCATCTAATAATCTCTTATAACTACTGACATGCAATGCAAAAGAAAACACCACAAGTAAAACAGAGCTGTGGTAACGACTACAAATTGTGCATTCCATGATTACACGCTCACACGGGAAATGTGCACCCTGCAGGTGGCTTCAGTAACGAAGGATACAGTCATGCCAGACCAATGACAGGCCAAATTATCGGTAAATCTAGCGTCACCAATGCCAAAGAAAAAAGTACCAATGGCGGTTTACGGGATTCCGAGTCTTGAGCAGCTCAAAACTCGGCTTCACATAAAAGTTTACACAGTACTGCGCTGTTTTAATTAAGTTTTGTGTAGTGTGCGTAGTTCTTACATGGACAGTTCACGAAATATGCGTGGAATGTCAGTGATCCTTCGCAAACATGTTGGCGCTATTGCATTTATCGACGACTTTCCACTGACCATAGGCAGACATACGACACATGGTTCGCGCATGTAACACCTACGTATCAATGATTATAACTGAATTGTTTTTTTAATGACGTATGTATCTCTTACAGGACACGTAAATCAGCGCATGTAATACTTATGAACTACTGATAACTAACAAGTATATCACTAACAACTGACGTATGATTGACGCTATATAAAATCAGCTATCGTATCATCTTCCATCAGAAAAATTCCTGCTGCCAAGCAGTGCACATGGTACCCTGTTCCATATGTTCCTCCTCTACCCAACTTTCTCAGTCCAACATTAACCCACAGAGGAGAGATGTTCTTCTGTTTCTGCTCCAGAACCAGAATGAATGCCAAGGCGTCGTGGTCGCATCAGTATATATGTGCCTGTTGTGCGCAATTCATACGTGAATCATATGCAATTCATACGCAGTTCATTAGTGCAAATGGGCAGATTTTGAATGTTTTTTCAGCCCATTCGTCGCTCATAACCAAGTTTTGTTTTTCAGATTGACAAGACCAATATCCCTCATTGAAAATGGGATAATCCTAAATTACCAGTAGCAAGGAACTCAGATAAAAGCCACATGGACGAGCACATTTTTGCTTGAAGGGTAGTGCGTTGAGAAAACTTTCTTACCAACACTGCCATTTCGACTGAACTCCCAAATTTCCACTGTGCTGTGTGTTTTATATGTATAGGTCAGAAGGCCTTCAACGATGTGCAAATTGTCCAATCTGTCAGTTGAACTTATTGTTTTAGGTTGCCTGAATCGTCCAGCTGCTGATATTTCCAGCACTTTGATGTCATATTGTATTCCCCAAATTACCATCTCAACGAAGACAAGCAAACCAAACTTAGATTTCTTCAGAAGGGCCATTTGTGTAAAATCGCGATCCCATTTAATTGCTGATAGATTAAAGATTTCTCTTTTTGAAGACACCTCGACACAGGTGATTACACTTCTTTTTTTCTTGATAACCCAACATGCAATGTTGCCATCAACCACGAGATAGGTCATATAACTCTTTTCCATATACAGCCAGATTTTCACGCTCTCTAATTTGATGAGACACTTAGTGAAAATAATAGAATTTTCGTTATCTCTCGTGTAAAAAAACAATGTTGCATTGTGTGAATTCAAGGAATATGGCCAGGTGTGGTTAGATATTTTCTTTTGCAAGTTATATCCCATGACTTGTTGACAGATTCCGTCTGGCTGAGACCAGTACAAGGTGTTGGATGGTCGGTGATAAACAATAGATAGAACTCTTGCTGACAAACTTATTCCTGTCTTCACTGTTACGTTTGATTTCATTGACACTTTATAAACGTTTCTAGCTTTCTTCCAAGTTCCTTCACGTGAGACCATTAGAAAAGACTCAACGTCCTTGATTACTTCACGACTTGATTCATCACCATTAACCTGACTACCAGAATTAATGTCTCGATATTGAACATAATTTTTAAGTTTTATCTTGAGGTCATGTTCTACAAAAAAAGGTGTACAAGTTCCCAGAATCAACATCAGCAAGATCACAGCCAGGGGTTGTCATACATGACACAGCACACTGCACAGCTGTTTTACAGTTAGCAGTAGTGGTGAGAAACAGGTGGTTTGCAAGTATGATAGAAACATCCTCCTTGTGGTTGAAGTTGGATGTTCTGGTGAATACAATCCGTATGGACAAGAACAGGAGGTAAGCAATGTTCCAAAACATGTCAACACTTCAACATCAGTTGGTGAAACTGAAATATAGCTTTTTCTTCAAGACATTTCTGAAAAACATTGATTTTACCTAAAGCCAGTGATTATTTATTTGTTATTCATTGTTTGTCATTATTGAATTCAAATGTTTTCATTTTACATATAAACACTAGAAAAGCCTCATACAAATACGCAGTTGTCATTACTTTTCGTTATCTAAATGTTAATGTTCACCAGAGGACATATTTTCTTAACTTCTTAAATGTTAATGCTGTTTCATTGGAATTATTGACTTTTAGATTCTGGTAACCCAATATGTGTGATTCTCAAAAGTCTATAGAGAAAGTTTTAAATGGATAAATTATTGTTTTAGACGTTTTCAAGAATAGTACATCCTCGTTACGAACTCAACAAAATTCTTTGGTTAAAATGCAATCCTTAACAAACTCGTATTTCAACATCCATTTTCAGTGTTATCTTATTGGGAATGATAACTGGTATGACCCCTCAAAAGTAAAACAAAACAATCAAGGTTTTTTATTTCTTGGTATGCACATTTCTGATTATAATGTCTATCATTAGCATTGATATGATCGATCCAATCTTAATATTTATGCTGTTGTATCCTAAGTAAACATCTAACCCATCTTAATCTGTATGCATTTGTATCTAAGATATACATCTAACCCATCTTTATCTGCATGCATGTGTATCTAAAATATACATCTAACCAATGTAAATGCATATGTTACAAACACATTAATATGGACTAAATGTAAATTTTTTAGACAAAATCCTACATATTAAGATAGGTTGGATGTTTATTTAGGATTCATCATAATAAACTTTAAGATGGGTTAGTTGTTTACTTGAGGTAACCAGGATATATATCAAGATGTATTATTTGTTTATTCTGGAACAACAGCATACGTATTGAGATTATTAAGATATTGTCCCCGAATCCAATTTTTTTTAAAGTTTTTAAAATGAAAGACCAAGAAATATAATCAAATGCCTTTTCGAAATCAACAAGGAAAAACATTCCAGGTTTATGATTTGATTCTGTATGTAGTACTAAGTCATATATCATCCGAATATTCTCTCCAATATATCTGTCAGACATAAATCCTGTTTGTTCATCACTGATTATATTGGGAAGGACCTTTTTCAATCTATTGGCAATGATTGAGGATAGTAATTTATAAGAATAGTTCAACAAAGTAATTGGGCGCCAATTTTGCATAAATTGCCTTGGTTTATCCCCTTTAGGGATGCAGGTAATAATTCCTTGCTTCTGAGTAATAGACAAATTGCCATCGATTGCCATCGATCCAATCTTATTATATATGCTGTTGTATCCTAAGCAAACATCTAACCCATCTTAATATGTATGCATTTGTATCTAAAATATACATCTAACCAATGTTACAAACACATTAATATGGACTAAATGTAATTTTTGAAGACAATAGCCTACATATTAAGATGGGTTGGATGTTTTTTTAGATTCAACATCATAAAATTTAGGATGGGTTAGTTGTTTACTTGAGGTAACCAGGACATATATCAAGATGGATTAGTTGTTTATTTTCGATACAACAGCATACATATTGAGATTATTAACATACTTAATTTAAATAAGGTTGCAGAACATTTAAAATCCTCATTGGCCAACGAATCTATACACACAATTTCAGCTCCCTAGACCAAGAGTTTCTGGAGAAAAAGACAAAAGAACGAAAAGTTTACAGACAAACGGACAGACGGCCGGACGCACGGAGGGACGTTTGAGACCATGCCATGTCATATGCCCATGGGGCCTTTCAGGTTTGATAAGCTAAAAAGACAGTTAAAGTGCATGACCAACCAAGTCAATAATGATTCACCAGTTTGTTTGATGATATATAATTAGCCCAGGTCACTTCTAACCAAAAGTATTATCTTAAACAGCTATGTCTATAAAAAAAAAGGTTGTTAATTTCCTTAAATATCCATGAAAATCGCTGTGCGACGTATAAAGCGACAGTGGTGTGGAACTTTGCGAATTTGAGAGTTCAGACAGCAAGATGGTTGACCATTCCATCATTGTACCATATTAAAACTCTACTCGGAGTGTTAAGGTATCTTTACATCAGTCAAATTACTTGAACTACCTTCCATCAGGCATCAAAATGGCCACTCGATTAGAAATGGAAACCGGACCATGTCCATTCGTTTTAGAACTCTTATTATTGATTTCAGAGTTTTATTTAGCCATGACCGATGTCGATTCAGATACACTAAGCTGTATCCATGACTCTTGCTGCCAAATATTCACATTCAAGATGATATATTCCAGAAGGATAAAGCCCGATACCTGCTGCCAACTATTGACGTTCAAGATGATATATTCCAGGAGGATAATGCCCGACACCCGCTGCCAACTATTGACATTCAAGGTGATATATTCCAGAAGGATAATGCCCGACCCCTGCTGCCAACTATTGACATTCAAGGTGGTATATTCCAGAAGGATAATGCCTGACACCTGCTGCCAACTACTGACGTTCAAGGTGGTATATTCCAGAAGGATAATGCCCGACACCATGCTGCCAACTATTGACGTTCAATATGATGTTTCCCAGAAGGACAATGCCTGACACCTGCTGCCAACTATTGACGTTCAAGGTGATATATTCCAGAAGGATAATGCCCGACACCTGCTGCCAACTATTGACATTCAAGGTGATATATTCCAGAAGGATAATGCCCGACACATGCTGCCAACTATTGACGTTCAAGATGATGTTTTCCAGAAGGACAATGCCTGACACCTGCTGCCAACTATTGACGTTCAAGGTGATATATTCCAGATGGACAATGCCCGACACATGCTGCCAACTATTGACGTTCAAGATGATGTTTTCCAGAAGGACAATGCCTGACACCTGCTGCCAACTATTGACGTTCAAGGTGATATATTCCAGATGGACAATGCCCAACACCTGCTGCCAACTATTGACATCCAAGGTGATATATTTCAGAAGGATAATGCTCGACACCTGCTGCCAACTATTGACGTTCAAGGTGATATATTCCAGATGGACAATGCCCGACACCTGCTGCCAGCTATTGACGTTCAAGGTGATATATTTCAGAAGGATAATGCTCGACACCTGCTGCCAACTATTGACGTTCAAGATGATATATTCCAGATGGATAATGCCCGACACCTGCTGCCAGCTATTCACGTTCAAGGTGATATACTCAACAAACTAGTTATGTGCTTATAGAAATTTTTGCTCTCTCTCTCTCTCTCTCTCTCTCTCTCTCTCTCTCTCTCTCTCTCTCTCTCTCTCTCTCTCTCTCTCTCTCTCTCTCTCTCTCTCTCTCTCTCTCTCTCTCTCTCTCTCTCTCTCTCTCTCGTATGGACACTCACGATGTATTTACACCTTACACACACGATTAAATTATGAGTAATCTGTGTATTCTATCCAGTCGGATTCTATAAATCGTAGAGATGTTTTTAATTTACTTAGAAAGAGAAAATCATCAATAATATTTCTTCAAGAAACTCACAGTACACCTGCAAATGAATTACCCTTGGCGGTCGAATGGAGTTATAAATGTTTCCTTTCACATGGAACCAGTCAAAGTGCAGAAACACTAATTTTGATATAAAATAACTTTGAATATGAAATTCATGAAATCATTGCTGACGATAGTGGTCGATTCATCATACTCGATATTACAATAGAAAAAATCTGATTTTCAATAACAAATATTTATGGTCCAAATACAGATTCACCAAACTTTTTCCAAGATCTCTTAAAGGAGAATATTTGTAAAAAATTATATTCTGTTATAGTGAAATATACTTTAAAAAACATATTCCCCCGAAAATAATATGGAAAGCCGTGTTTAATTACTAATTACTCGATATAATAACCGCGCCTACTGTTGCCTGTGCGCGTATGCATATTTGCCGGTAGCCTTCGGCAGGTTTAGGCTGTGACGTCAGAGATGCTATACGGCCCGCTTTTGGTCCTTAGCGCAGTGAAAGGGAAGGCATTGGAGTAGATGATGAATCGGTTGAATACGTAGAATTCGGGTAGTTTCGGACTTGATATGGTACATTGTGCAGCGTTGGTGTGCAGTAATTCATCAAAGTCTGGACAGAAGTTTACATATTTTAAAGAGCATTTTGATCCGTTATATTAAAACAGTTTTATAAATAAGTGATTGTTAGTCTTAGAGTACTCGTAATTAACAGTCCTTTATAAGGATATAACTTATGGGATGCATTTCGGTGAGCATCGTGTTTTAGATTTTTTAAAGGCTATACACCTTATTGACAAATTGTAAATTTTAACTTTTCATTATCAGCTTTTATCCAACTTGTGATAATATGCTGATGTTTTTGCGGCCATCATGCCGTGTTCTGTTTTTCAATTGCAATTTCCTTTTTTAAATTAGGCAAATAAATTAAATATCTCGCCGCTAATGGCTGCAATACCGCCAGAGCGGCGTTAAACAATAACTCACTCACTCACTTATGGGATGTGTCATCCTCGGTTACCCAGAGTTTTATATATGCTCCTGCGGAGAGTAACGGAGCATATATAAAACCCTGGGTACCACCGAGGATGGGGATGTGTAGGCCTTAAAACTTAGTACACAGTTGTATAATTATTTGTCATTGGCTAATAACTGTATTAGATTAATTTCAATTTAATATGGCCAACGTGGCAGCTCAAATGGCATTGTCAGACACACACACAATATTTCCTGGTTATAAATCATTTGAAAACTATAGTGATATTCAACGCTAAAATGATATCTGTCGCCTATATTACACCCCACCACCCCCACTAACTAAATTCTAAATCTTGCCCCAACTTTTGAACCCTTCCTACGTCTATGTTGGATCCTGGTTTTTTAAAATATATTTACTAAAAATGCATTTCCACTGATTGTATATGTTCACAATATCATAACAAATGATTATTGCAAAAATAATAAGTTTCAGTGTTCAATCCTTGTGGGTGCTTGGTTTGTGTACTTGTGATAGGAGAACAAGTAACTGTCTAGCAACTTAAGTTCAAATTATTACTTGAGAAAATATATTAGAGAACTTTAGAAATTCTTAATATTGTTTTTCAAATTCTCTTTATAGGATAATCTCCTTCTTGCACGCGATGAACTTCGAAATCTATCTGACTTTTCGATTTTCATTATAATTAGGGCGACAAAGTCAAACCAATGTTGTCAGATTTAAATTAATGTCATTTATTTAGTTTACATCTATTACATATTAATTGACATATTTTAGAAATTCTCTATTCATATAGAGTTGGAATCCGATTTTCTTAGGCAGAAATTAAACACGCATGAACGCATAGTAAATTTACTTTTACTAACATTTGTATATTACTACCATAAGAAATATTGCATATGTGCACTGCAAAGTTCGTCGTATACACAGGGCTTTACATTACGTTATTACAGGCTTCTAATATCGCGAGTTCCTTATTATCGTGTTAGTCCGGTTTTCGTGACTACCAAATCTCTCACATAGCTATGTATAGATCTTACTGTCAATCTTACTTGATTACGATTGAACAGTGGTTTGTACGTTAGATCTAAATAATAATAATATTTAATATCAATACGTTTTTAAAGCAAACATGATTTGAATAATCGAGAATCAAGATGGTTCATTTTGTCCCATGCAACTGGTTACTTCAGCGGTACAGTATATATACGAATAAAGCAGTATAATTTGTAGTAACATATTTTTATTAACTATATATAAGTTGTTGACACCCATGTTATCTACATGTAGACAATAACTATTTAATGTACGGCATAATCCACTTATTGTGAAGTTGTTACTTTAGAGTTTGCCAGTCCCTACGTACGAATCTGTAGTATTTCCAACTCTCTCAGTGTTTACTTCTGAAAGCTCATCCTCACTTGATTCCTGGTGTTCAGCTCAATGTTGATTCACAATAGGTTCATACTGATAAGGACGGATGTTATTTATGTCAGATGGTTGAAAATTAACGCTGCCATCGCTATCCGAGAAAGCCATAACAACACTACGAACGTAGAAAATACACTGGCTCAGCGCGCGGGAGAGCATCTTTGACATCATATCACGTGACTGCTGCCAGCCTGATTAACTCTCGGGGATTTCCGGAAAATGACTCGCACAGAAAACGTTTTTTCAACGTTTCTACATAAAATGTCGCATTTTAATAAATTTTTTGCCACACTTTGTCTTGAACAATACTGTTAAACATGTTAAAACAAAGTTTTTCTCTAATATTCTCCTTTAACGGAATTAGAACAATTTTCTGGCTCGATTATCTGGGGTGGTGACTGGAATGTAGTTCAGGACTACTATTTAGTTACCTATAATATAAAACACAGGAATAACTCGGGGGCTTTCGAGAAAATTAAAGAAATAAAAACAAAACTAGGGTTGTTTGATCCATTTAATCCCGAAAAGCAACAGTATACATGGCGGCAAAGCAACCAGATTAAACAAAGCAGGCAAACATACGCGATACAGTGTCCGAATGTAAAAATGTTGAATATGGAGATAACGTGGAAAATATTGATCTATCAGTGAATGATCAACTATTTTTTTAGATACTCAAAATGAATATTAGAACAAAAACAATAATTTAGTCAATTCAACACAAAAAAGAAAAGAAAAAAAAGATGAAAACAATCTTGAAAAGCAAATATATGAAATGGAAACATTGTTTTCTAGCTTAACAAATGACTTGTCCTTAAAAAAAGAAAAACTTGAACAACTTAGAATTGCAAAAAATAAAGCTAAATGGTATGAAGAAGGAGAAAAAATACTGAATATTTCATGAATTTAGAAATAAAAAATTACATAAATAAAAATATAAGTGGTGTATTATAAGGAAGGTATGTTGTGAATTTTACCCCATCTCAAAGTAAGTTTCCGCCTTGATTGGATCAAAATAATGCTTTGGGAATATATTTTAGAAATCTGAAATAAAGAAGGGATGTTTGTTGAAGGCAGAAACTTACTTTGAGACAGGGTTATATTCACAATGTACTATTTTGAAACATATATGCACCTCTGATGACTGTAAATTTGTATACTCCCAATTGTGTACGAAACGCTGTTTCTCTAGGGAACCTTCAGCTGAAATGGGAATCAAAGCTTGGTATTACTCTATCTGATAACTAATTGTATGACTGCTTTGCACTGATAAATGTTGCTACAACAGAAAACAAGGCAATAAATTTCCAGTTTAGATTAATTCACATAATAATCTCAACAATGTCTTTCCTATATAAAATAGGAATTAGCCAGGATGATATTTGTACGTTGTGTGGTAAAGAGTTTGAAACTCTTGAGCATTTATTCTATGCATGTGACAAAACTAAAAATCTGTTATCACGATTGGAAACCTGGTACCATTCTTAAACAAACACCAGCCTTAACATTAATATTGCAACATTTCTTCTTGGACCCCGAGGGAAACGCATTAATAAATTACATCTTTATCATAACAAAAGAATGTATAAATAAACACGGATTTGGCTCTAATGACCTCAATTTCAATCACCTAACCCACTCCATAGAACATAATTATAACCTAGAAAAATACATATTTTCGGGGGGATGATCCCACTTTTCTAAGAAAATGGTCATGTCTTTTCAAAAATGATAAATGTGTTGTGATTCCTTTAACTTTCGGAACCTTGTCACTGTCCACTGTCCATCCAAACTATTCTCTTTAACATGGTTATATTTGGGATAACACTACCTTCAATAGTACAAATTCTTGTACTTTTTTCGGGCCGAGTCCCATGCGGGATTCGAACCCACGCCCTCAGAGTTAGGCAACTATCGCCAGCATTGACTGTACCAACAGCTTACCACACGACCATTTGCCTCAACAAAATCGAGGTCCAACAATCGATAGTTAAGCTAATTTCTACATTCAATATTCTCTTATTATTCTCTTTAAGTTCTCCTTTGCTGTTTACATATCTTGTACAATCCGTTATCTTATTGTTTTTCAAAATGTATAACTGTAGCTATCTTTTTCTGCAATAAACACATTGGAAGAAAGGGAACAAAAAGAAAAACAAAAGTTGAGTAAGTCGAATAACTAGAGGACAATTTATACTAACATGCAAAACAAATCGCCGACATATTTTTAAAAGAGTAAAAAGTGCAGAGACTAGTTTGAATGTATTTAGATGGATACATGTTTTGTAGACAGTTACTCCAATTTCATACATCAGAGTGTGATACTTTTATGTTTATGTCTGTTCAGATACACTTGGGATGCTAAAACATGGCTTCTGGCTAAAATGTTTGGCATTTAAGTTTTATAAATTCAAAAAGTATAATTTTGATTAATTAAAGATGTCTTGAAGCTAAATAACCTTTATGGATTTAAATTTGTTGACGCATTACTTAAATTGCTTTTTGTCTGTCTTATCCCATCTAGTAAAGGAGATTCCAAAACAACAATTTCTTAAAACGTGTTTTTCTCAGAAATATAAACAGATAACGTTGGGGGAAAATCGTATATCACCAACATCAAGTTCATCGTCAATGTAGGTGTAAAGACATAATTGGCCAACCAGAAGGACAATGCCCAACATCTGCTGCCAACTATTGACATTCAAGGTGATGTCTTCCAGAAAGACAAGCTCAACTCAACATACACATGGTACAACGAACATTTAAATTTGCTCCTAATTCTGTCTCATTCTGCGGCTTCCAAACCAAATAGACATACCGTGGAATGAACTTGATGAGGGTCAACCCCCAGACGTTCTGAACACTGGAGAATTTCCCAGCCAATTATCCAGAGTCTCATCCACTCCATTAGAAGGCGTGTGAGAAAGATGATACTTGTTTATTGTCCTGCTGTGACTTGAGTAGAACATGAACCTTTTTTCAAAGGTTGTAATTGACAAATGTTTGTAATCACTGTAATTTGACAACACAATGTGTAAAATAATGTCAACATTTTATCCATTTATTATTTGCGAATCTTTATTCTCCATGTACCATATTTTTTTCAATTTCAATGTTTAAAAGTAGTAAGTAAAATAAGTAACTGATAATAAAAATAATACAATAACAACATGTTTTTATCAAGAATGCCTCAACCATAAAGTTAGTCAAAAGCTTTTATAACGAAATATGCTTTCAAAGATGTTTTTAATAATAATAAATTGTAAAGCTACCTCTTGAAAAAGATTGAACAAGAACAAGCTGCATACTTGCCAATGTCCGTTGATTGATTCGCCTCTTTGTTACACTAAGAATAAAACAGTCCAGTCATAGCATCTAATCAAAGTCTTCAATTAACCATGTATAAGTTAGAATGCCAGTATGACACTGACCATGTACATTACCTCATATGAGGTTATATATTCCTTCATAAATACCACGCCACCAACGGTATGGTTCATATGTATATGTCTGACTTCAACCTTGGTGCTACCATAGGAAGTGATAAAGAGAAAATCTTCGACAATATACAGATTTTCTATCAATGAATTTCCAAAAGAAGTGCTTGTCTCATAAATCATCGTTCCATTGGCACCAAACTCGGCCACTCTAATCATATATCTTGTCTTAGGACCACCACTCCAAACTATTAGAACATTGTTTCCTGTTTGGACATGAGTTAAGACTCTAATTAAGATTGGTCTTTGATTGTGTATGTATTCAGTTTTCGACCTTATATCATAGCATTTTAACACTCTTCGCTTACTAATCCAACACATTGTCTTCCCATGAACAGAGAGGTAGCTGATTGGATCTTTAACTTGAAGCCAGATTTCACATTTAAATGGAGCAGACTTAGATTGAATATATATAGTACTTTGATATTGGCCATCGACAGAATAAACTAACTTGTCCTTGTGTTGATCCAAATACCGGGCTCTGGCCTCCTCACTGAGACGTTCCTCTGGTGAAGAAGCAGGTGTTATAACTCTCTTGAATATGCCACGTTGTTGAGACCAGAATAGAGTTCTTGTATCACGTTCATATGTAATGGAATATATAGCGTCTTTTACAGTGGTTACCTTCTTTGTTACATTGAATTTCAGTGAAACTTTCAGAACATCTCTAGGTGCGCAGTTTAATCTCCTTGAACATCTTGCCACCATGAAAAACAATATGTCCTTGCTAGTCTTCTGTTCAGGTATAACAATGTAGCCTTTCAACAGTTGTTGCTCAGGACTATCCTGTTTAGACTCTTTGTACAAGTTTCCAGAATCAACATCTGCAAGAACACAACGAGGGGTAGCCACACATCCTACAGCACACTGTACAGCTGTTTTACAGGGGATGTTGGTCAGATACTGACGAGTAGTGTTTACAGGAGCAGCTCTCTCATACCTCAAGTATAGTCCTTGGGCTTGAACTACGGGTATTAACATCAGTGGAATAAACCAAATGTTGGACATACTTACAACTATCCTTGTCGTGTATTAGCAAAACGATGAAATCATATGTAAGTACAATATATATATAGGGGGCTAGGTGGTTAGGTGTTTATTCAGGTGTCAATCTATTTTGTCGGGATTTAAGACTTGTTTTAAATTTTTATCAACTTTTAGTGTCATTACTATTTATTTTACCATATTGCCATTACAGAAACCCTATGAAACATGATCTTTTAAAAATGATTGATGTTCTTGCTGATGATTTAAATTTCAAATTTCCACATTAAACTGACCTTTAAGCTGACAAGCTTCATTAACATCGTTAATGCTTTGTTAACATGAGACCAGTTTAAACAGAGATTTATTGTATATAAATAATTAACCAGGGAAAGTGTCCACAATCAGTCACTGAAAAATTAGACTAAAAGGTTTGAACTCTAAATTAGTATGTATAATATATGTACACGAAGAATAAAGGAGATAGACATGAATGGTTCCATCTCCTAGAAACTCTCAACTACATCACCCATAGATATGTTATGATTTCCTTTTTTGTAGGTAATGCATATCATTAAGACGATTGTAATATCACAGAGAATAATTTGACTTTTACTTTTTGATATTTTGTTGGCAGTCAGGAACTGTCAACCATTGGTGAATATTGAAAAATAACTTTCTATGGTGAGACTTCCTTCCCTTATTAACATTGAATGATTCCCCCCCCCTTTTCTATCTTAGTTCTCATCAGTTTATCAAAGAAATTTGGAAGTGACAGATTTCATTTAAATTTTTTAAAAATGAGTCAGCCATGACTTAAGACGTTAAGAGTGTTGGCTATTTTCATTAACATTGAATGACATTTCTATACATTTCTAATAGCATCAGAGAAACTCTATGAAACATGATCTTGTAAAAAGATTGATTTTCCTATTAGTAATTTAATGTCTCATAAAACGTGCTTTTAAGCTGAAATTAACTATTATTTTCTTGACACTTCATTTGAAAAAGACATTTCTCATATGTTTCCAAAATAGGCACAAATCTGCCAATAAAAAAATAGACTAAATGTTTAAACATCTACTGGAAGGGAGACAATAAGACGTAGTAGTAGAACTCTGAAAATAGTAGAACTTAAAGGTGGACACGTCGACGAACTTAGCTATGGAAGGAGGAAATTCAGTAGGGTAATACACGAGTAGGAAATGTCAATTAGCATTAGTCCTACTCAGCGATGCTTACATTAATATTATTAAAATGCTACAATGCGAGTTTTATGATGGTCAAATTCCTCCATAAGTAATTCACATTGTAGTTTTCGAGCCTTGGCTAAATTCATAGAGATTATCAAGGGAATGTGTTTTGGGATGGTCAATATTCTGCATTAGGAATAAACATTGTATTTTGCGAGCCATGGGGAACGGAATTCATAGTGTTTATCCTTAAAGCAGCATATTTACCCTCCCAAAACACACGAGTATGATAACTTCTTCATCATTCATTTGTCAACATTGATTTCAAGTTGATATATACAATTGAAAATCGTACTATTCTCATGGAAAAGGGATACAAAATAATGCCTCTTAAAATATGTTTTAAGTAAAAACAATTTTTCAATGTTTTTTAACGTCTCAAAATTCCTTTTACAAATTAAAAATAGTTAACACAAGGACGGCGTATTCGAACTCACATCCTGTCGCTTTTGTGTAATTGTGACTGCAACAAGTCTAAAGGAAGGAGAGTTGCTTCCCTCTCACTCGGTTGCATGTGGTCACTCATATCACAACGGATGCACATGGCATCAGGTGTCTTGGGTAGAACATCACGATCCCTCACCCGACGTCCAAGAACGTCCCAGAGGTGTTCAATGGGATTAATGTCTGGGCTCTTGGACGGCCATGGCACCACTCTGACGTTGTTTTGCGTGAGAATGACATGAGCATTGTCATGTTGAAACTCAAAGTTTACACACACTCTACGGCTGAAAGGAAGAACAATAGGTTGCAACACTTCGTCTCGGTAACGGACACCAGTCACCCTCCCATCAAGTCGAACAAGGTTGGTCCTATGGTCGTAGGTTATGCCGCCCCATACCATCACAAATCTGCCCCGGTAGGAATCATGTTGTTTTGTGGTGCACTGATTGTGACATTCACGAAGGCGTCGCCAAATGCGGATCCGACCATCTGCGAAGTCCAAATTGAATTGTTACTCATCACTGAACATGGTATTGAGAGAATGTCGAAGTTGTCTTACTCGATGTTGTGTAGTCCAAGCTCTTCTGAGAAGACTGTGTTCCGCAGTCAGCCTTATCCCAACAACAGGATGACGGGACTGCTGCTTTAAGTCTGTTTCTGACAGTACGGTCACAAATTCCTAGTCTCGGTACTGCCCTGAACTCAGAGTTTTATTTTCGATGCTGGTTTAAATCGGTTATGTAAGGACAGCAGCACCATCTGGCGGTCGTTTCGGAGTGTTGTCTTACGTTTTGGACCAAGACCGGGTCTAATCTTTTCGTTCTCTGTCTGACGGTACCGGTTCCACAGTCGTGAAATCACACTTTTAGACTTGTTAAATTGTCTGGCTGTCTGGCATATTGATTGACCGCTGTTTATGCACCGGATAGTCTGCCATTTCTCATTATCAGAAAGGTATGGTCTTGGCATGATTCTGAAGGTAAAGGTACACTGACATTCGTTGTCTCCTTGAAGGTTAAATAGACGTTGTCATGCATGAATTTCATGGATATCAATTGTCACGTGCAGGGTACCTTTTCAGTGAAAGTAAACTTCAACATTTTCAGTTCATAATGGCCCCACTCAGCCTCGAACATACGGAACATGCCAGACATAAGTTAACAGTAATTAAGCGTTCCCTTATTCGTTTCCATCAGTGTATATGCAGATGAACAGTGTCATTACTCTTAATGTGAACTGAGACCTAATAATTCTCTTAAATTTTGCCATCAGTAAAAATGAGTTTTATTTTGTCATGACCTGAAGTTTTCAAATGTTGAATATGTTTTAGAATAAACGGATTTCCAAACAAAATATATTTAACATTTAGATGACAAATTTTAAACTTACTTTATTTAGTCTTTAGGGAGGATGTTTGATTCCCTTCCACTTTATTACAAATGACGTCTGGAAATGCCAGCTTGTGTAAGACAGGGAAAGCTTAACTTTGTATTCTGTTTATACTAGTCACATGTATGGAACAGTGAAGACGGGTATGAGGTAAATGAAAATAGAACACTCCACAAATAATCCAAATTTTATTAATTTCTTATCTGCTATACATACATAAGTGGCACCAGCTGCACCTTTAACCTGCATGATTTCTCAAATTTATATTTCTAAAGCACCTCGTTTATACACTACTCATGGCACAGTGAGGGAAGTTAAATATGGCAGCTTTGTCAAAGGCTTTTTAGGAGAAATACGTATTTAAAAATGTCTTGAATGAGTCAAGTGTTTCACAATGTATGACTGTCACCGAAAGGATTCCTGCGTCAGGGAAATGCACTATAATTGCAGGTATTTAGTGATTGCTTGGGTCCATGAATCAATACAGTTCGGTTAAAGTAGCTTCACCAAACACCATTGACGATTTAGAGTTCAGTTAAACAGGTTCAGGATACCACTGAAATGAGAGATATTACCTTTTAATAGAGATTATCCCCGAAAACAGGGATAAAAATAGACCTCTTTGGACATCAAAAACATCGTTTTACATGCTGGCGCTGCTCTTTTAAACTGGCGAAAGTTGACGCATGCACATTTTGATGCATGTGTGTATCCGTCGTGAATTGATATAAATTAGAAGTCTGGAATTCGCCGCATTGTTTGCGCCGGGGCGAAAACAAATATCAGTTCACACGCCATTTGTCCTTGTGCTGATTCAAATACACGGCACTGTCTTCCTTACTGAGACGTTCCTCTGGTGAAGCAGGTTTTAAAACCTTCTTGAATATCCCACCCGGCTGTGACCAGAAGAGAGTACTTGTCTCATGTTCATATGTAATGGAATATATAGTACGTTTTTGAGTAAACGTCATTATTTGTACTTACCGTCGACGACTCACCGTAGCCCCTTGATTGCCTATCAATCAACTCTCGACCAATAATACAGAAAAACCATGCGGGAGTATCCAGCTCACCCCAGTCGCGCCACCTATGGTCACGTGACCAAAACCTCATTCCAACCTACCTGGAGCAAGTGAACGCTAGAGCGAACCTACTCGCAGGAGGGGAGGCAAGGGTGGGAAGTAAAGATTGGTGAGTCGTCGACGGTAAGTACAAATAATGACGTTTACTCAAAAACGTACTATTATTTAACGTACTATACCGTCTCCGACTCACCGTAGCCCCGACTACCACAGAAGGTGGAGGGCTGCGAGAGCGAGGCGGCGAGGAGCGGTTACTCCCCCCACTATCATCTAACTAAAGGAGGTTGCACAGGTACCCTGCTTAGGAGGGAAGCCCGCCCCGAACCAGAAGAAAGACAAACGAGACACGGAAGGTGCGATGCGAAGTTTATTACACTAAAGTAACAACCGCAAGAACACAAAAACCTATTGGTGAGGTGCTGTGCAAACACATGTGGCTCCAGTCTGGCCACTCCCGCGAGGTCTTCCGTGGATAGGTCTCGGAGGTAATGGTTAGCGAAAACCATGCCGGACTTCCAGAAACAGCCCGACATGATGTCCGCCACGGCGATGTTGCTGTGAAAAGCCATGGTGGCTGAGATTGCTCTGATCTCATGAGGGTTCGCCCGATCCGGCAGAGCTAACTCCTTGGCCTTGTATGCGTCAAGGACGGCTGACCGCAGGTAAACGCCCAATAGACGTTTGTCTATTTCCTTCGTGCTCTGCTGGGAGTGAGAAACAGTCTCCTCCTTCCCTGGCGGAGAGGCTAGACCTGAGAGGGCGGGGATTTGGAAAACCCTGCCCCGTTCATCCGACCCCTGGTTCTTGCATACGAAATCCGGTGCAAGTCCCAGCGTGGCCCTCCCCCTGTCCCTCGCTTCGAACCGAAGCAAGTCGGCCTGAAGAGCGTGTAGCTCTGAGATCCTGGCGGCCGAAGCCATCACCACCAGGAAGGCGGTCTTAACTGTCAGTCGGAGAATGATGGTCTCCGTCAGAGGCTCATAGAAGTCCGAACCTAAATGCTCAAGGACGATCGCTAGGTCCCACTCGGGGGGTCTGCGTTTGAGCCGCCCATCCTCCTGACGGTAGGTCTTAATTACCTCCTTAAGGACGGATATGTCCACGGAGGGGTCCCGCTTGCGAAACACAGACATAATTGCCGCTAGGTGAGTGTTAATGGAGGAGGCCTTAAGCCCCCTCTCCTCCCAGAGATACACTAACTACTCCGCCACCTGAGGGATCGTCGCGACCTGGACGTCCCATCCCTTGTCCACACAGAAGGACACGAAAGACCCCCACTGTACATCGTACAGCTTGCGCGTGGAGACACGCTGGGCAGATGAGACAGCCGCGGCGACTCTCTTAGAGTAGCCCGCCTGTTTCAGTCCCTTTTGGAGACAAACCAAGCGTGAAGATCCAGTGCTTGCGGTTTCTCGTGCACCCGCCCGCTTGGCTTGCTCACTAAGAGATTCCATCTGAGAGGGATGGGGATTGGGCCCTCCTGGCACATCCTCCGAAGGGGGACGAACCACGGCCTCGCTGGCCAGTGGGGGGCTATCAAGATCAGCCTGATCCGGCGGGTCGCCTTGATCTTCGCCACCACTTGAGTGAGAATGCTCGGGGGAGGAAAAGCGTAGGCGTCCATCCCTTCCCATGTGAACGACAGAGCGTCTAGGCCCCAGGCTCTGGGATCGGGGACGGGAGACACATAGACCGGCAGCTGGTGGTTCAGCCGCGTCGCAAAGAGATCTATGTGTGGTCTCCCGAAGTGATGGCACACTTGTTGGAACGCCTTGGGGAGCAGCTTCCACTCCGTGGACGGGGGTTTGTCCGGTCTGGAGAGAGCATCTGCTAGGACGTTCTTCACCCCCGGAATATGCACCGCCCGAACGATCATGTGCAGCCTGTCTGTTAGGCGGAAGAGGTCTAGCGCTAGTTGTAGAATGGCAACTGCCCTGGTCGAACCTTGCTTGTTTATTCCCCAAGCCGCTGTGGAGCTGTCCGTGTGCACCAGTAGCACTTGGCCCCACAGCAGAGCGGACCAGTGACAGATTGCCAGTCTGATAGCCTCCATCTCGAGCTCGTTGATGTGGCGCGTGCGCTGGGCCGGCGACCAGATCCCCGCCGTCTGCTCCGTTCCCAGGTGAGCACCCCAACCCTGCGTGGAGGCGTCCACGAAGAGATGAGTGGTCGCTGCAGGAGGTCTGAGTGGGACACCTGTGAATACGTTCGCCTGCACTTTCCACCAGGCCAGGTGCGGAACTAGTTGCTGGGGGAGCGGGAACGCATGTCTGCACGCCTCCTCCCTGAAGTGAGGGTTGAGAAAAACCTGGAGCGGTCTCAGCTCCAGCCGCCCCCTCGCGGTGAGGTCCTGGGCTGGACGTGAGTAGACCCAGAATCCGCTGCTACTGCCGAAGCAGGAGCGGTCCCCTTAGTCCCCGATCTAGTAGACTGTCTATCCTGGCCATCCGTTCCTGGGGAACGAACGCTCTGTACCGAACTGTGTCCAGTCTTGCTCCCAGGAAGGTGAGCGTGGTGGTGGGCTGTAGGTCCGATTTGGACAGATCACGAAATCCCGTTGCTCCCTGAGGACTGCAGGAGAGCGGTGGTGACTGAACCTGTCGTCCAGGTACATAGCGAACTGTACGTCGTGATGGTGAATAATTTGGACCACTGGCTGGGTCACTCTGGTGAATAGCCACGGAGCGGATGATATCCCGAACGGGAGCACATTCCACTGAAAGTGGCCCCCCCCCAGGACGAACCGGAGGTACTTGCGGTGTTCCCGGAAGATGGGAATGTGCAAGTACACGTCCTGGAGGTCTAGGGATATCATCCAGTCCGATCGCTCCAGTAATTGCATTACTGACGTCACAGTCAAGAGACGAAAATATGGCGGCCGTACGAGGTAGGAGCGGTTGAACACGGACAAGTCGTGAATGAGCCGCCATTTTTTCGAGTCTCTCTTGGGTCGGACGAACACGGGTGAGTAAAACCCGGGGTTGAGATCCTGGAGCGGGATTTCCTCCACCGCCTCCTTGGTAATGAGAATCTCCACCTGCTCCAACGTGAGGACGAGCCTGTCTGCTGACAGCGTCCGCTCTGTTGGGTTGCAGGTGAGTGGGGGGGGGGGGGGGGGAGACGAGACTGGTATTTGAAACCCCCGCTCCAGGATCCGACATACGAAAGGATCCAGTCCTAATTGCCTCCAGTTTGTAACGAACTGCCCGAGGCGCCCTCCGACAGGGCCATCCAAGGGAGCAATCATAGGTGGAGGGAGCAGTGGAGCGTGCCACGAGTCACTGCTTCCTCGGGGTGAGGGTTGGGGCGTATGCTTCCCCTTCTTTGGTGTAGTGTAGCCTTTCCTACGCTCACCCGCCAATCTGTTTGTAAGGTCCTGTTGCTGGGCCTCCTGTCGCTGTCTGAGGGCTTCTGGGATAGCCCCAGCGAAGAGAGTGCTGGCAGACCCCGAGCCTCCCCGGAGATTGCTACGAATCTCGACGGGGAGGTTGGTGCGACCGAGGAATCCCTCCCTACGTAGGTTGGTGATCCCCGACGAGATACGCGTGACCTGCGCCACGCCTCCCGCCACGGAGCCAAAAGCGCGGTAGAGGGCCGGCGCTCCCTTCTCCATTTCCGCCTCTCTGGCGAAACCCGTCATCGCCTGACAGGCGTGAGCGACGGAGTTCACGGTCCCCAGGATGGACCTGGCCTCCTTGTCCAAGTGGACCAGATGGGCGTCCGAGACGTGGTGAGCAGTCGTGGGTGCGGCAACCCGTCTGATGTCTTCGTCCAGGACTGGAGGGTTGAGAGGGATAGGGGGGTCCGTCACTGGGAGGGTGGATCGCTGACGGTCCGCCCAAACAAGAGGAGGGATAAGCCTCCCCAGTGCAGCAGCCGAGATCGCCGAACTGAAGTCTTTCCCCGCCGTGTCAAAAAGCCGATGAGGAGGGAAAACGTGCCTCGTGCACTGTGGAACTTCTTCCTCACAAAAAGACTCCATGCGAGCCCGCTTGGCGCAGGACGGGGATTCGTCCACCTCCTGTTAGGTAATCCCCGCCAATTCCGCCAGCGCGTCCATCTTGTCAGCCGCGTCCATAATTGACGTGCTGTCCCCCTCTCTCTCTGTGATAGAAATGAAGGGTCCGCAGTGTCCACGAAGTCATCGTTCGAAAGACCGGATGACATGGCGGGGGTGGACGTTCCGCTGCGGGAGACCACCGGGTGACCCTACGACCCGAGCGGGGAGGGGGGGAGGTGACTCGTATCCCCCTGCTGGCGGGGGAGTCTCCTCCCGCCGTCCGTTAACGGGGGTCGCGGTCTCCCTTGCGTCCAGCAACCCCGTCACCATGCTCCTGACGGATGCTAGTAAGTTCGCGGAGAACAAAGCTTCGTCGAAGGGGGCCCTGTCCCCCGACTTCTTCTTCTTCTTCTTCGACTTCCTCCGCACACGAAGGGGAGACGTGCGGGAAGTTACGGAGGACACCGAGGAGGAGCGGAGACGAGTGGATTGACGGGGGGGAGGGGAGGCTGGCTGGTCTCTGTAAGTCCCTCCGAGCGTAACCCCGTCCGAGTCGGAGACCCTACGTCCGAGTCGAACTCCCGAGTCGAACCCCCTTCGTGTGCGTGTCCTCCGAAATGACCAACCCGTTCGACGGGGAGGTGGTGGTGGCGGAAGCCGCCGGGTTCGAGGGTTTGCGAACCCTCGGCTTCTCGCAGATGGCGTCCCTTTCACTCTTCTTAAGGGCCCCGAGATATCGTTTGAACGCGTCTGGGGAGAGTGACTCACACTCTTCACACCTATCTTGTAAGGAGCAAGCGGAGGTGCAAAAATGACAAAGGGAGTGGGGATCATGTGTCCCCGACTTCCTAAGTCCACATCGTCCACAGAACCCACGATACATCGATGACGATACCCTGGTCCCACCAATCGCTCATAGGTGAGCTTGGACAAGACGTCAACCGAGCGAGACGGGGAGAACGGGGGTCTCACTTGCTCGGCAAAAACAAGATTGACCCGTCACCCGCCAAACAACCCAGCCCCAGACGGGGTAAGACGGCCCGAAGCCAAGCGACATGTACCGAGACGGGTGTGAGACGCCAGACATTCACACCAATCACCCGCCACACCAATCACCCTCCAGACGGGGTAAGGCGGGGAAGACGGGGGAGACGGGGTAGACGGGAGACGGGAATCGACGCGTGCCAGTCACACACACCAATCTCCTGTCAGACGGGGAAGTCGGGGAGACGGGGTAAGGCAGGAGACGCGTGCCCGTCACTCCGTTATTGGTCGAGAGTTGATTGATAGGCAATCAAGGGGCTACGGTGAGTCGGAGACGGTATGGTATGTTAAATAATAGTATATTTCACACCGGTTACTCACTCTGTTACATTTGATTTCAGTGAAACTTTCAGAATATCCCTAGGTAGGTTCCTAGGTCTATTTGAATATCCTGTAACCATGAGAAACAATATACCCTGATTAGTTTTCTGTCCAGGTATAACAATGTAGTTTTTTAACAGTTGTTGCTCAGGGTTTTCGCGTTCAGACTCTTTGTACAAGTTTCCAGAATCAACATCTGCAAGCACACAGCCAGGGGTAGTCACACATCCTACAGCACACTGTACAGCTGTTTTACAGGGGATGTTGGTCAGATACTGATGAGTTGTGTTTACAGGAGTACCTCTCTCATACCTCAAATTTAGTCCTTGGGCTGTTACAATGAATATAAAGATGAGAAGAACAAACGAAATATTGGCCATGTTTACAACCATCCGTGTGGAATTTGAACAGCACAATATATACTTGCGATTCAGACTATTTTGTTATTTGTCCGTCACGATATAAGAAGATAACATAAATTACACGTTTCATTAACCTTGAATGACATTGCCTTTAGATAAAATCGGAAAACGGAAAGTGTTTGCAAACTTATTTTCTCAACATTTCTCAAACAAATATTTCTCTCATGAAACAGAATTGAAACTGAAACAGTTCATCAACTATTCTTCATTATGTTTACATGAAACCATTTTCAAAAAGAAAAATCATCATTAATGAAATACTAAGAAATCGAAAACGTTCAAAATCACTTAAGGAGTAAGAAGGCAACAAATGTTTTTATAATGTATAACTGAAGACATTCCTACATTTAAACAATTTCAAATAAGAAATAACGGTGATAGACCGAGGATTTGAAAGGTCGAATGCCGTCGTTTGTTTAGTGGAATAAAACTTGAATGACAAGATCACTGGTAATACAAGAAGGGTGAGTTTCTCAGGATATATCTGACATGGTGTCCTGGTTCACTTGACACACATCAGTGGAATTGGTGTTACCAGGGTTGATAGAGATCCTTGTGAAACATGGAGTGCCCCTAATCTCCTCACTAACAGCAACGTTTATTGCTATAGACAATACAATTAAACAAACAGCAATCTCAGTTTACCATACACTATAGCATCCTTTCATGTAAGTAATGTTTCAAAGATGGACCATTTAGTTTAGTTACAACATGTGGCCATGTTTCAGTCGTAAGTAGCCATGATGGATTAAACTATCCTGTATTTTCTTTTATTTCTTTTAAGGATCCTTTTCCCAAAATATTGTTAGACTAATTGACAAACACCACTAGCAGTACATTGTCAATTTTACTTACCAAAATTAGCACTTTCCAACTTAAAATAGTCACAAAATCAGTAAAGATGTACAAAGTAATTTTCATAAACAGTGAGGAAAACTCGATTGAATAACACCATTGAAAAAGTTAAATAGTATGTACGCATATCATTTCCTATCATTTACCATATGAACTGCAGCATGGAACTTAGACAAAAGCAATGTGGAGGAGCACATTTCTCCTTCATGGGTAACAAGATGTTAAAACCTTCTTACCAACACTGGCATTTAGCCTGAACTCGAGAGTTTCGACGGTGTATTTTTATATATCTACAAAATGGTCACTTAACCGATTTTCTTCCAAGATAGATAAGCCTTTTCTATGTAACGAGATGTTTCACCCACTAACATAACATTATATGGAAAAGCGAGCTACAGTCCCTTTAAATGTTTTCATACATGCCGAAATACATGTGCCATTTTAAGTTTGAACACTTTCACTTGACATGCATATTCATGCCAAATCCTCCAAATATGATCATTATTGTTTTTCAATTCAGATCGTGCAACAACCTTATACATGTACAGACACCGAAAGTTCGCGTCCCCTTTACATTCACATTTGTATACCTATTAAACATTACCAACCCACATGTGTCTTTCGCATGTCATATGAGCCAATCACAGTAGAGCGTTCGGCTTTCGATCAACAATCGCTCCTTTCGCCTTTGTATTGTCACAATACTGAAGTTCCAAGGTTAGATCTTACTGCAGTGCAATGAACTTGCCAGTAATTAATGAGAAACTAATGACAGAACTATGCAGAACAAACAATGATATGATCCCATTTCAATATAATGAATCCCGATAAAGTATTCTTGATGTATCATGAAGGACCGAATGTTTTGACTATTTGGCATAGCCATGGTTATATCAAAGTATTCAGTGTATTTGACGAGGACTTCCGGTCCAAGACTGTAGTTGCTGAAGACCCAGTTCAGAATCTACACCATGTTTACATGGTTTACCCAGAATAACCCTTGTTCCTGGTGCGATATGTCGTCACTGGACTGGTCGTTTTGAACAATGTAATACCAATCCAGACAGTGTACATTTAATGAGAATTCGTAATATTGTTGTCATTGATATACATGTAACATACAACCATAATGATCAACTGTAGTATAAACATCTATAATTCAAACTCAAACTATTGACATTTACCCAGAATAACCCTTGTTCCTGGTGAAATATACTGGACTGGTCGTCTTGAACATGGTAATACCAATCCAGACAGTGTACATTTAATGAGAACTCTGAATACTGTTGTCATTGATATACGTGTAATATACAACGCAAAATGATCAGTAGTATAAACATCTATAATTCAAACTCAAACTCCAACTATACTGCCATTATCATTTGTTACAATTGTTTCAACATCATTGAGAAGCAATCCCATTATAAGTCTATGTATTGACTATATTTTACAAATATTGAAGTTTGAAGCTCAGGGTAGTTAATTTGGTCAACAATCTTTTAAGTAACGGTTGTTTATAATGAAAGTATCCTCAGTTCCGACTATAAGGTATAAATTTAAATAACTTAAGGTTATATAAAAGAATAAAAAACATTTAAAATATTGCACAGATAAATACATAAATTTGAGGCTATGTATTCGACAGACACGTCTATCAATGTTTATTTGATTTAATTTTAACACATTTATTCAATTGAACGTATATGGTACAGATTAAAGTACAAGTCAGCTGAGTGCAATTTGAAGTTAGGTGCGGTAGCACAGAAACGTTAAGTTAATGCAATAAGGCTTTAATAAACCAGTGATGAAGACTGTCACAAGTTAAGTCTTGGGAATTTGAGGTAAAAACGGAAATGTGAAGACCGAAGTCCTGTGACTGTTCTCGTTAGGATTTCATCGGTCTATAGTATATAGTTGTCTTTTTGGAAATCAACAGCCGTCAAATTGTTACTGCCACCAAATAATACATTTGCTGCTCCGACTGCAATATTGACTCCTCCGTTTACCAGAGACGAGAAGAACCTTAGGTATCCATTCACAGCAGTTGTTGTACGTGTTTTTGATGTTGGCATAGAATGTTTTGAAGTTGAACTTTCGTATTCATGTGACAAAAGATCATAAGTTGACGCAGATGATGTGGTGTCCAATATTTCTGTCTTTCCAAGGTGACGGACTTGTGGTGAGGTAAGTTTCCCATTCTTCGGGAGAAGCTTGTAGATTTCCTCTTACTATTTGGAGAGTGTTTGGTAAATCTTTGTTCGCGTCTTTGAGGTAATGCTGTAGATTTTGTTCCGCCTTTTGGAGGGAATTTTTTAGGTTTTTGGAAACTTTTTGGAGGTAACACAGTAAGTCTTGTCGTAATTTCAGGAGGAAGCTTGTTTTTTTGTGAGACACTTTTTTGTGGGGTCTTTGAAAGTTTTGACAAGCTATTATCAGGAAATAATGTGGATTTTCTAACGCTTTGGGATAACGTCTTCGCTATCTTTTCAAGTGTTAGAAACACTGTGATATCTTCATTCATAATTTGAGGCAACAGGATAGATTTTGTCTGGCTTCTAGGAGAGAACACGGATTTCTGATCAAGCAAAGCTCTGGGATTCTTCTCACTGGTATTGTTCTGATTTGTTAGTCCATGCAAGTCGCGATTGATAAAACCTAAAACAGAAAGTAGAAAAATACTACAAAATAAACCATGATACAATTTCCCCTTAAAGGAAGATTATTCATCCATTACATTCATTGTGAAACCCATTCACACCAACCAGTTCAATGCCCGGCACCCAGTGTATAATTTTATATTGAACTGTTCCATGGAAGCATACTTTAAAATTGGGTTTCCGGATGAGAAATCTCAGAACAATAAGACCTTACTCAATGAAACGTAGTGTATGGAACAGTCATCATGTGTAGGTGTGTCCTTTGAGGGTTGCGACTACTTAGGATTTTTATTTTTAACTCTTTTCTTGGAAATATAAGTTCACATTTTGTTTGCGAACCAAACTTATCAATTGAAAAACTTAGCCCAGATAAATTTGTTTAACAATAACCATGGATAGATATGTTTTGGCTTTTATTCACCTTTTTGAGGCTTTTTATTTTAGGCTATTTCCATGGAAAAACATCTTGATTCCGGAGCAAAATTCAAATTGTTTTTTTTACAATATCGCCTCAAGAACAGATTTTGAAAAGTAACGTGTCCTCTATCTTGGGAAGTATATATTCGAAATTTCTAGAAAGGGGGTACTTTGTTTCTTGCCTAACTGTATATATTATTGTGTAGCATGTGTAACTTTTCCCACTTGGCAGGGATATAACCGACTTTGTATGCTTGTTTATGTTTAATAAAAAGAACATTGAACATTTCTCGCCAAATGAAATGTATATATTTCATTATGCCATTTATGAAAATATAGTTTTATACTTATAAATGTGACTAATTGAATTAGTGGAATTTGTCTAGGATGTTCGAAATTAAATAAAATAGTATCCTTGTCACTTCTGTCTTTGTCGCATTTACGATTTTTCCTCAAATTCAGAAAATAGAAAAATGATATCGAAAGTATATTTGTAAATGTCATCAGAAATGTAAACTTGGAATAAAACATAAGATAAGCTTAATAGAAGGATTTTTCTCAAAATACCTAAGTAGACTGCGATAAGGAAACGATTTCAGTTAATTGATTTACTTAAAAACACAAGTAAACATTTGTCGAAGATAATTTAGATATATCAAGGGTTAACATATGTAAGCTATAATTAAGAATCCAACTGATACAAAACTCGACTTTTTAACAATTAACACCAAGTTGCAAGTCATTCGTGCGAGGGGGATGGTGGATGATTTTAGAATGCATCTTTATGGAGGATGATTTTTGGTAATATTTGCGAGTATTTAAAATTAAACAAACTACAATAAATTTTCAAATATGAGACACATGCTTTTCATTGGTTAAACCAGGTCACGTGACCCATAACAATGTCATAAATGTGAAAATGACAGTTTCAATTTAAAGGGAATTTATGAAGTACACATGTCCACATAAAATGGATTGCTCAAGGTGTTATCTCTATATTATTACCCAGGTCTAAACCAAGCTGCCAAATACAGATCTTGAAGGTTCTCCTGGTATCGAGTTGTACTGCTGTGTGAATAGATGCTCTTTTAAAATAAAGTCCTTGCCCAAGGTGACACCCCTTGTTTGCCAACTAATTTCTAAATGATGGGCAATACATCCCAATCAAACTGTCAGATTATAGCCTCCGTTGAGGGTTATACAAAATACGGGACTCCTTTATGAAGGTGCTGTCACATACTGTTATTCCACAATGGACCCATACTTCCTGGACTCGAGTATGAGTAAACCATGTAATAGTTTTGGGTTATGTCAGTTAAAAATGCGCTTTCATTCTCTTCCCACAGAGGTAAGTCCCTAAAGTTTCCGGTTCTACCCTCTGTTACTTTACGCTTGCAATCGAGAGCAGAACCAAAGTCCCCTATCGGTGGAAAGAGAAATCTCACACCATATACTTTATTCTTAACCAATGAAAACTCATCTTTAATTGGCCATGTCGAAAGGGTAACTTCAAAGATCCAAGCATTTTACTCTGAAGGGTCTTGCTCATTAGCATATGTCATTTGAATATGTCTGATGTAAATAACGAAAATGAACTGTTTTTGGTATTTGTCTCTGATTTGGTCTTCTTAATTTATAATTATGTTTATGACCAATAGTTTTCACAAAATCAAATAGCATAGATCGAGGAAAACACAGAAAACACAGAAAATCGAGAAAACGTTGGCCTTACGTTTATTTTATCATCATTATGACGTGTCATTGGCAAATGTCACTTCTACAAAGGCGTCGCTGATTGCACAACTAGATTCAATTGCAACCAATCAGGACATTCCCTTTTCGCCCCCGATTTCAAGCGTAAAGTAACAGAGGGTAGAACCGGAAAACTGTAGGGACTAACCTCTGTGGAAAGAGAATGATCCCAGATTACAAACACAGTTCATCATGACAGTAAATCCAGTCAAGTGTCTTCAGAATCTTAGTGATATTAACAACGGCCTTGGCGCCCACACCTGTTAGTTGCAACAGAGTGAGGATTTTAAATTGGAAATTTTCCGAAATAAGGGCCTTATAGGCCATGACGTAACAACTATTTCCAGAACGAAAAGAACTAGAAAGCTGAATTATATTGCATACAGACTCCCTGGTCAACGGAGTTTATAAATAATAGATTTGCTGTCTGTGGCCCCAAATAAGTGCTCTACAGTCCACGATCTTAAAATCTATTTTCATCATCTTCTCTAGAACGAAAAGGCATAGAAGATGAATTGCTGTGTACTGACTATTTAGCCCAGGGGGATTTTACATTGTAGATTTGGTGAACCTGTGGCACCAAATAAGGGCCTCAAAAGAAAATGAAATATTGCATACAGATTCCCTCGCCAATGTGGCCAAACAAGTATGGTCACTGGGGCCGCAACTTAAAATCCTGTTTTAGGCTTTTTCTACAGAACAAAAGTCCTAGACAGCTGAATACAGATAATGGGGATTATAAATTGTAGATTGATATTTTTTTAACAAGCCGCACTCCAAAGCTGAAATCATGTGTAGGCTCTTAAGCAAATGGTGATTATGAATACCAGATAAGCAACGACCTCAAAAGCTATATGCGTCTTATTTTTCCTAAGCCTAAAAACTGCATTTTTGTGTATTTCTTAAACACTTTGACCCATTTAGATTAAGAATTGTAGATCAGTTATACCTCTGGCAACTAAAGCCAAATGAACTATAGAGTCAATTGTTCGTTTACCCCCTCTGGAATGCATACTCTAACAGCTGTTAATATTATTACCCTGAAGTGGGTGTACTTTCGGTGCCTGTCCTGCCGTGTACTGTCACCAATTTAAACAGCTAGGTGGACTGAGTGCAATTAGGACCAAGTGCCTTGTCCAGGGACACAACATAGAGTGAAAATCAGGTCACATGTGAGTGTCTTCACTTGGATTCGAACCGTGTTCCCTCTATAACTACATACATACCACTTATTTCACTTCTTGCGATGAAACAGTGTTGATCTTCAGTGAAGATGATTTTTTCTATCAATGCGTCCTGTGCTCCTTTAGCCAAACAGTGAAGCTTCGATTTTGACTCAAACTCTGTATATTTCCCAGAACCGGCTTCAGAACTGGCATTTCTCTTCAGGAAACAATGGGGAACAAAACCAACCAAGGAACAAAGAGGCTGGTACAACATTGTTGACCAACACCAGATTAAACGTCTTTCTATATCATTGTCAACAAGTGAATTTTCTTAGAATAATTAGGACTTTAATCATAGCAATTATCCATTAGATATAAAATAATTGTTATCAGTTGTCAGGGAAGTTTCATTTCTATAATACCAAGATAAACAGTTGACATTTAATGTAATTAAGGATTCAGCCATAACGCAGAATGATTATTGTTAATGGGGTGCTTTTGGGGGGGGTTCAATTTTGATTATTTGCGCCGATTTTGTGACAGCGATTAAGCAAAAACGGCTGCAGATCATTGCATGAAAGTTTCAGGGATTGTAACCAGTAATCCAACTTAGATTATATCGAGTCATATTTTGGAATTTCGACCTGGTTCTGGAGATATATTCTTCCGAGGAAGTTGAAATTTCGAACCTAAATAGCTCGAAAACTTATCAAGATATTTTCATAAACATTTTCACCAACATGTGGGAAACAACATTCCCCATCGATTAGGCAATTAGGTTTTCGGCCTAAATAATAGATTTTTTGCTATTTTGCAAAAATTTAAAATTTTGCACACTTTCGCGATTTTGAGGGTACAGGTCTTCAAAAATCTTTTCCTGTAGTTTAAAGGATAACGAACTACAGCCATTTGAAAATGAACTTTTTAAAAATACATTTTTTAGGGCTCTCATTCAAAGGGACATAACTCGCTAAGAGAAACTACGAATCGAATTATGTTAGTTGCAATACATTCTCATTATGGAGTTTAACAATTCCACTACATATCTTTATCATTTAAAAATGTATAGTTTTGGAATAATTTGGACTAATTCCCCCAAAAGTTAGATGTTGTGATTTGGAGACTTTTCAAGGGGTATTGCATTTGTAGATTTTTGTATGGTCAACCACGGAAGATACCATTATGTTTAATACATCATTTTAAAGAAGAAACATCGTTTTCTAGGACCAATAATTTGGAAGCATGTATCTTCCATATTTTTATTTGTGGTCTGTCATAGAACATTTTTCAAAAATCTTCAAAGGTTCATTACTGATTGAAGAATCATGTAATTGCAACTTTATTGACACCTGTGTATGCACAATTGAATGTTGAATTCTTTCATCAAAAAGTTGAAAGTTAAGCTTTAAACATCGCAAATGTCGTCTAGGAGTCTAGAATGTAACGCATTAATTATGTATGCCATCTACATGATGATTACATATACTTAGGCAGCAAGTACTGGTCAATATTTTCTATGTAAAACTTTGATATGAAAGTATTAACTGTTTTGTCTTAATCATGAGAAAGGTAATGGAGGGGTCCATTAATATGTGATTTTTCTGTTTCCCGTTTCCTTCTTTGGAGATTTTTTGTAAAAAAACTGCTGAAGATAGACACATGTTTGATAGTTCATTTTAAAGCAGAGAAATTGGTGACATGGAGTTCAAGGTCAAGCAGTTTAAGCGCTGAATCCGATTGTCGTTGCTTGCTACTATATTTCCTTATTGTCTTCTTTAAGGTTATAAGAGCAGTGGCAGTTTGTGTTTAAATGCTTTTCTTAAACCTAAGTGTTCTTTTGTCAGAGGTTTTAACACACTTGTGTCATGTGTTAACCAATTATTTTTCAGAAATAAGAAAATTCAAATGTCAAACATTTGGACTTACGCCAGCACGGTTTAGTTAGGATATTTTCAAATTTGGTTTCTAACTTTCAGTTATCCTGCTTCAGGTTATTGATGAAGATATAAAGATATTTTCGCTTTAATATTGGATAATTAAATCGGAAACAATAACTTTAGGGACGCCAATAGATTTCTCTCCTCAGTTTGAATTATCCTTTTCATTGTTAAAGTTTTGCGGTATTTGCTTGTGTTTCGTTTTGCAGCTCAGATATTTTAGTCACTATTCCATCAAGGATCGATGAGAAATAACTTATTTTTGGTTATCACTTCGATTAAGAAAGGCAAAATTATAAGGCCCCTGTTAAGTGAAAATGCTACAACGTCATCATTAGTGTTAACTATTGGAAGTAAATATTTATAATTGTTTGTTCAATAAATGGCCAGTGTTACCACACTATCTTCTTGCCCAGTTCTACAGTTCTCAGGACTTTAGCGATATTGACAAACTTGAACTTTCACCGTAGATAGTTACAATCATTATGTTTACCGTCTTATCTTCTCTCCTGTACTGAAGTATGTATACATATTTGCAGGATAATTTTTTTGTCACGTATTTAACGAAATTAAGCAGGGAAGAAGGTCGATGGCAGGGGATATGGGTGTATTGTTGTTTAAATTTCAGTATTCAGGTTTCTGCAATCCTATGAGTACTATTGCAAACATATGAGGTAAGATCGTTGAATGTGATGAAATGTTTGCCTGCCATATTATACAATAAATTAGGCTTGACACAATTACTTTGAGAAAGCCAAGGGTTATAATAGTGAAGAATTCCAGCGCTTGGCCCTTTGAATAAAAAAGTTAATTTCCTCTAAAGGGATTTTTACTAGGTAAATAATGTATTTGAGTAGGCAATTCGCAACTACACATCGACGACTAAATGTCATTCCCCGCCAAGAGTTGGTTGTTTTTTATGTTACCCATATTACAAATTAAAGTATAAAAAAGCTGTAAGTTTACTTAGTTACATAAGCTACTACGCACGATTAATATACCCCCTGTGAAATGCCTTTTAACAATAAGATGTGCTTCTTGAAATTTGGTGTAGTTACTAATATCAATGGAAGTACGAGGTCTGGAATCTGGGTTCAATCTCTTATCTGATTTGTCTTATACACTGTCAGCAAAAAGAAACGCCTGCTTTTAAATTTTCCTTAAATCTAAAGATGGAATAATTTCTGAAATATAATTAATTGTGGTCTCCACGTTATGCTGCACACATAACTGATAAGAAAGTCCATTGGAATTGTGTAAAAACTGTGATTCGAGTCAATATCATTCATGAAAACGAAGTCAAATGAAGACTGTAATATCCTGTTGATTTACTTGCGCATTATAACCTTGTACACCTGTAGCGTCATGACCACTGTAATGCGAATGCGTGTCTATATTGTTGCTCATGCTTGTATGAGTTTCAAATATGTTTTCTGATCAAGCACTGATCGAAAATTAAATTTAACAAAATTGTTGTTGTCTTTTTTAAACAATTTTCTTGTGACATGACAGCTTCTGAAATTTGAATATATTATGCAGAAATTTTGCAACTTCATATGCTATAATATTGACGAAATGTTCATTATAGCTTTGACAAAATCTGATAAGATATCTGGTAGGCATTTCTTTTGGCCGACAGTATATGAGTTCTTCTTTTAAGAAATACATTATTTGATAAAGATATCATTTACCTCCAGTGATTAGTTTTCATTAATACATTGATAATCATTTCTTCTTTAGTGCTACTCTTCATTAAGAATGGGTAAAAGATTACTATGAATATATTTCCAAAATTAGATTTACTTTCTGATTTGAATTATGTAAATAGATTCCTTTTAATTCAGTCCATAATTGTAAAATATGATGTGATGCGTTTTAGCATGCTGCAAATCACATCGTAGTTGGTATTATCCGATCTTGATAATAAAATAAGTTGCCGTTTCACCCTGCTCAGAAGTAAAAAAATACTGTTGCCAATCGCCTGTAGTCCTAATATGACTCATCTTGTACACATTATGAAACGTGATCAATTTAAACGACTTTCCTTGAATGAAAAAGGTTTATACTCTGCATCATTTTCAGTTATACCATACCATACCAGAATAATTTATATCAGTTTTGCTCTTGTCAGAAACTATTTCAGGGATGATAAAAGCTGATGCAAGAGGGTGGCGTTTGTCATGTGATATAATTGACAGCGGTTTGGTAAGGTTTTATTACCTTAGGGTATAGTGTATTCTTTCGGATCCTCCAATATTTGGGAGAATCCAAAAGGATCCGGCAAATGGATTCCACCACTTTTTATCAGCTCTTTAAACATGTGACATCCCAATGGTGGTACCGCAATTACAATTGTAAATGGCTTGTGACGATTGTCTTCCTACAGAGCTTACTCAAGTCAGTTCTCAAACCCTAACCTCTGTTGCATATAGAACACTTTCTGGGATGGAATCCTGATTAGAAGTTTTGAAGTTGTGCCAACAGAGACATTAACATCTTTGAGAGGTATTTTAGAAGATGTAGAGATGAAGAAAACCAAGATATATGGATAGTCAAATTCTTTATTGCAATGAATGCGACGTTTCGGTGTAGATACTAACACCGTTATCAACTTCTTTATTGCAATGAATGCGACGTTTCGGTGTAGATACTAACACCGTTATCAACTGTGTTAGTATCTACACCGAAACGTTGCATTCATTGCAAATAAGAAGTTGACTATCCATATATCTTGGTTTTCTTCAACAGAGACATTGCTTCAAACCGAGCATTCTTTAAATGTTGAAATGTTTGGAGTCTCTGCATCTGTGCGATGTACACATACTGTTTACAAAACAAAAATCTGGGATAGAATCCTGATTAGAAGTTGTGAAGTTGTGCCAACAGTGACGTTGCTTCAAACCGAGCATACTGTAAATGTCGAAATGATAAGAGTAATACTGTTTACAAAACAAACGTCGGTAAATATAAAACGATGCTAAATTTAACAAAATATGGACGTTACCAGTGTTGCAAACAGATTGAAATACGACCTTAATACAACAGAGGTGAAGATGAAAGAACTTAATGGAGTTACCTCTTAGTTAAGATGATAAAAGTCATAAAAGTATTCTGAAACTTCAGGTGGATATGCTGGATCCCATTTGAAAAAATACGATATGTACACATGGAGAAACGTCTGAGCTTGTAACAAACCGGGCTGAACTTACTCATAGCAATCTTCTTACTTGAACTTTGACTCCTGCAAAACAGTTTTAAAGATGTTATTTTTTCCAAAAGAATATACATTTAACTGTAATTGCCTGTTTCCCCTGCATATAGTTGTAATGCTCCATGAGCATGCACCAATTGGTCGACACTAGGGTTATATTAATATCAATAATCATTATCATCATCATGATCATCATCATCATCATCGTCTTCATCATAAGATCTTGAACTTGATGACTTAAACTGAGCAATAGTCAGATCCATGTTACTTTAATTGAGCAGTAGGCAGTAGCCCGTGACAATAACTGATCTATGGACAGGACCACGAGACATTAACTGATCAAAATATAAGACTACATAATTTGAACTGAACAATAAAATGGTCAGACTAACCCTGTTAGTCTCTGGAAATGCTTACCAGATAAAATGAAGAAAACAATTTGGTTGCTGTTGCCATAATATATTTGCAGAAGAGGAAGATGCATATATATCCGCCCAGGTGCTTGTAAATGTTTCATCTTTGCAAATGTTGCAGATTCGTTCATGGTTAAATATACATATGTATGCAAAACAAAACAAAATGTGCATATACGCACTGATTTAATCGTATACTAATGTTGATCATATAAACGCGTAGACCCGGTTTCGAATCCCGATTGAGACTCGAAACATGTGTGACCGTGGTCTTTTACTGCGGTCAAGACAAGTCATCCCCATTTCACTCAGTCCGCCATGCTGTATAAATGGGTACCTGGCTTCGTAAATAATAATAGTTCATATGAATAGCGTTGCATGAGCGTGATCAAAGTGCTCACTTCGTATAACACCTCCTCCCCCTTGAGGGATTGACCTTTCGGTACTGCTACTAACTGAGCGCTCCACATGGCAAATGTAAGTCTTTTTTTTAATTTCCGTGTTCAGGTACCCACTTTAACATATGGGTAGAGTGAGTGCGACGTGGATGAATGCCTTGCCTAGGGACACATCTTAATCTTAGGCCCACGTCAAAAAGTTTTGTTGTCTTGACTGGGATTCAAAAAACAAGGTCACGCTAATCACTACACCAATGTGCTCAACAAAGACCTTCAGTCTAAAATGTAAGACGATTTTTGATTGGTTTAAAATAAGGACTGTAATGTTCTGCAGTTTTTGCGAGAATCGTGAAACATGGTCCTACAGTAACAGTCATTAATTGGGATAATGAGTTGAGCAGCATTTCCTAATTAGTTGTGTTTAGTGGTCTCATGACCTGAATCCCTGTAAGTGATTTAAGCCCAGTATTTGCCATGTCAAGCCCAGTATTTATGATTGAACTGAATAGCCCATGGGATTGTGCAGTTTTGACAGCTGTTGAACTCCCTCTAAATGTATCTGATGCCGTGCTGGAGACCATGGGCGTATTGTGGATGGAATCAGCGATGGTTTTGTCTCCTTGTGATGATGCTTTCTCCAGTACTGTGGTAGCGCTTGCAATGGGCCGTGTCTCCTCGGTGGTGGTGCTTGGAATCAGCAGTCGACCTGGTTCCTGGTTGTCTTGAGAATTAGATTGAATCATATTTTCCGGACTGGGTTCTGATTATGTCCCCTCTCTTTGAACGCTGATGGTTGTGTCGTTCAAATCTGAAAATGAAGAATTCATGAATCAACGGATATGAAAAGGACTTTCAAAATGGTAAGTTATGACAGGCAATTGCACTGATTTGGATCACACGAAGATTTATGTTGACAGAAATTATAATGTGAACGTTTTAGAAGGTAATATCAATGAGGCTGAAGTGATATTATGGAAGGCAAAAGAATGAATGAATTTTAAAAATTGGGAAAATATGTGCAAAATGATCAAATGACAATGAATCAAGTCTGAAATTTATCGGAGGTAGGATCATTAGAAACTGAAAGGTCGATCAAATGTTTGATCAATATGTTAGCGACAAAGACAAATCAGTTTAGGAATTTGGTATACATCAACGGAGATCAACGACGTTTAATGTAGATCAACGGAGATGATGGAGATTAACAGATTAACGGAGATTAACAGAGATTAACAGATTAACAAAGGTCAATGGAGATCAATGGAGATCGACGAACGGGCATAAGACTGAATAGCTTGATAGCTCATACCATTCTAATGCAGGTTTTTGCTGTAATGGTTCGTGATTGCGTGCCGCAACTAAAACCAATTCACACTTAGATAATGAAGACATCTGTACAGGCCCATATTGATGCCCACAGCATAATCAATGCACCTTCTGTATTATTACCCCGGTCTAAACTGATCTGCCCATAACAGGTCAAAGTTCATTTCCAACCTCTGTCCTAGATGGCCTGAATACGCCGGTAAAATGGGCTGATCTGATTGGTTGCAACTGTATCTAGTTGTGCAATCAGTGACACAGTTGTAGAATTGACATTTGCCAATGACACGTCATAATGATAAATAAACGTAAGATCAACTTCTTTTTTTTTAATACGTTTTTATCGAAATTTGCTTTTAGATTTTGTGAAATCAATTGATCATAATCATGCTGATTATTAAAGAGGACCAACTCAGAAACAAATAACCAAAATAGTTCATTTGTGAAATTTCAATCAGACATATTCGAAGGACATATGCTAATTAGCAAGACCCTTAAGGGTTGAATGCCTAGATTTTTGAAGTCACTCGCTGGACAGGCCGCTGTTTTCATTGGTTAAGAAGCAGGGATGCAGTATGAGGTTCCCTTTTCCCGCTAAGGAATTTTGCTAGAGCCTAGACATTCAGGCCATCTAGAACAGAGGTTAGGATCGGAAATCTGAAGGAAGAAATATCTGTGGGAGGAGAATAGCAGTTAATATCTATTATGAATTATATGTTATTTTGTAAAATGAATTGTGAGTTGACCTTATATATGTATTATATGCTACATGATCGACATCTTAGGGTTGTAATGGAGACTAGAAACATAACTAGTACAGAACGTGTACATTGCATGTGTATGTGTATTTCTATACAACTTAGTTCCCAGTTGAGTTCTTACATTTTCCAAAAGCCACTAAACTTTACACAACTTGTCCACTTCTTCAGAAATTGATAAAAACAAATATGACCTCGGTTTTTTTTATTAGCCTATGAGTACCCAGTTAACCCCTACCAATTGACCAAGATGCGTGTAGAAAAAGGAACAGAACGCTCGGAGCTAGCTCATTTTTACTTGAATCACATGGAATAGAATGAGTAATAAAGATGTCACTACACTCGAAATGTACCGTATGCCTTGAGCAAATGTATGTATAGCTCTCGCTCTCGCTCGGGCAATAAAACAATTCACACTCATTTCGTAAAAGTCATATGACACACTTCCTCGGATAATAATCTTTATGTATTACCTTGAATTATCTTGAATATGTTTCAAAGGTATCACATCACAAACCTTGACATAAAGGTCACTAGGTATACAATCTTTGTCAATTCGCTGAAAACTACAGTGACGAGTTCATCCCATTGTATATATAAATTTAAGAGATATAGCTTAAACTAAACTCAAACCCATACAATCGCTCATAAAGTCGCCCATAAAATCGCCTTTAGCATGAATAGTATAGAGAATTGCGTAGAAACTTATATAATTAGAATTATTATGAAGTACGATTTTCTTGAAATGTTTAGTGTATGACTCCCTTTCGCTCGTCCAATACCATACCATTAACACTAATACAATGGTATTAGACTTAACAGCGTGTATTATGTATGTACATACCCAATTGTCCTGATTTTACCATCAGGCATCGACCATCACTGACGTAAACGGGGGCACTTCCTAACGTCTCCTGTAGTCCCATGGCCAGACAGTGGAGTTTGGTTGAACATCCCACAGGTTCCTGGTTGTTTGTCCCGGGTGTTATACCAGCATTTCTCTTCAGGAAACACTGTAATATGTAACTAAATAAAACACACACTGATTGGTACTGCATTGCTTCTTTCACTGAGAAGGTGTTTCTGTGTAGACAAGAGTCACAGAATATTATGTCTATGGTGGTTAAGGTCACTGAGAAAGTAAACCTGTGTTGATTAAAGTCATGGATAAATTGTTCAGTTGTTAACTAAAGTCATAGCGATGTGTTCCTATGTTGATTAAAGTCAGAGATAAATTGTGCCTGTGTTGATCAAAGTCACGGATAAAATGTTCCTGTGTTGAAAAAAGGCACAGAGAAGTGTTACGGTGTTGAATAAAGTGTGCCTGTGTAGATTTATGTCATTGACAAATTGTTCCTGTGTTGCTTAAAGTCATAGAGATGTGTTGCCGTCTTGATTAAAGTCATAGAGATGTGTTGCTGTGTTGATTAATGTCATGGATTATTTGTTCCTGTGTTGATTAAAGTCACGGATAAATTGTTCCCGTGTTGAGAAAAGTCACTGATAAACTGTTCCTGTGTTGCAAAATGATATATTCTGATATGGTAGATATTGCAGATCAAATTATTTCTGTGTCAACTGATATGGTAGATCAAATCTTCGCATGTTGATTTATGTCACGGAGAAGTAATATCAATGTCACAGAGAATGTGTTTCTCTGTGGACGAGTGTCACTGTGAAATTTAATCTGTTTCGGATTTATCCACGGTATTATGTTATTGTACACTCTATAGAATAGAATATGGCAAACAATTATATATATTGGTTTCTTAGTATCCTTATCTTTAAAATTACACTATCAAAACTGAAAGTATTGTCGCCCACAACAGAGTAGTTATGAACAGATATTAAAAACCTTATCTTTTGCTTCTCCTAAAACAATATAGTATTACTCCGTTATAATTAACTTATGTCACGGGCCTACAAATGTCAGAACCTAAATATACTACTTGTATTTCTGCCATTATAGTGATATGAATATCAATTAGGAATCCACACAATTCATCTATCTCTTTTCGAATTTAGTTTGGCATTGAGTACTAATGACATGATAGGGTTTAACAATTCAAAAACAGCTGTGATTTTTTCTTCATTCAAAATATAAACATATAGTCACACGTCAGACATTCGAGTGTAATATTTGCTTTTTGTATTTCCTTTATTTGAAATAGTCAATACACTGACTACAGTAACGATATGCTACAGTGACGTCATGATAAATTATGTTATGACGTCACAGATGACAGAATACAAAAACTCTTTCTAAGATAATCCTCAACAGATGGAATATGCACAAATGGAATTATGACAACTATGAATTGTTCATACGCACTTGCTGAATTGTTTATTTACGAAGTGTCTTTATAATTTTTAAGATATTTTCATTCCAATTTCCGGACATGTTCTCTTAACAGAGGTTGCGGAACTCAAATCTTAATCTGTTTCCGTTTTAGTGTTCATAAAACTTCTTTCTCATAGGAAAACGTCTTCTTTGTTGTTTACTTACAGGTGTCAATATATAGTTTTTAATCCACCAGAAGCTGGAATTTGTATAGAAATGTCACGACTCAGTTTAATGAATACATACTATTTATTTCAAACCCAATAAACGGATCAGCGCAATATCTTCCTTGACACTGTGCCAAACATTAGTAAAAGGATTCGCTCATATTGGTTTGAAGTTTTACCCTGGATTTATAACCTTCATTATTTTGATATGAAGAGGGAATGGCTTCGAACCCTCTGGGAAATGCTCTGATATTTAACCACGAGATTCATTCTTTCCAGCTTTCAACCAGGGTTCCGTTGCACAAAGGTTACCTTAAAGTGATCTAATGTCTAATGAACCAATTGCATTAATAATTCAATAAAAAAATAGTATATTTCGGCCTTCCTTTAAAGTGATCGTCATATCGGCAACATCCACCATCTTGTTTTTTTGGCATTACATGAGATGAAAACATGCTCTGGTGTAACTTTTAGATAACAAAAGCTATACACTGATAGAACATTCACATAGTAACACATTACGTGTCTGAAACTAAAAAACAGTTTGCTGTTTCACCACTCGCAGCTTCAGTTCTCAATGTTTTCAACAAGTGTGCGCTTGTTTTTGTCAAGTAGTGAAGTATAAACTAAAAGTCATCAGAATATTACATTCCTTGATATATTTCTGTATCTTTCTATTTGATTGTGATTTTACAATGTATTAAAGGTGCTGTAGCACGTTTTTTTTACATATGATGTGTTCTCAAGTTTGTCATTTATTTTTAATTTTACACAACATATTGTTACATTAGAGGGTAAAATATCTCATTGCATGATCCCATAAGGTGTATACATATAAATGTATTGTAGAAAATGGTGGGAAGTATACAGCAACACTTTTGTAGAACTCGTCAGTGTGAGAAGTAAATGTGTAAGTCATATGCCATTTTGAGATTTCAGACAGCAATATGGTTGACCATTCCATCATTTTACCAGATTTAAAACTCTACTCTTGAGTGTTTTGGCGGTATTTTACGTAGCATTAATGATGTTAATGACGTTAATGACGGGACGTGTTGCTTCCTTGCTTGGCCCTCAACACAATGAGGATAGAACAGCGTATTCAGTCAAGTTGAGATATTTGTAAGTACAATTAAAAGATTGATAATATTATTTTCATTTAAAATACCAAATGATGTGAGAAGTAAAAATAGATTCTCGCTGAATAAAGATAGTTCACCTTCTAACATTTATTTAAAGAGTTTCACTTTCCTTAAATAGTTTTGTGACTAAATGTTATCAACTAAATGAAATAACATAAACATATATATTGCCTCATTATATAGGTATTGAGACTATTTACAGTATTAAATGAGTCAGAACATCAACATCATTAGGAAATGTCAGGAATAGAGATTGGACTGTAATCAACTCTTCATCAGGAAAATTCCTCAAATGATATATCAAAATCCATCACTGATTATATGTAAAGGAAAAAAACAGTGTTCGCTTCAATAAATTATCTTCGTTCATAAGTTGAGTGAAACAGCTACATCAAAATCAATAGTAATTGTCAAAAGTTATTAAATACATTTATTTTGATAATCTCTGCATATGCATCGTTGTTTCAAATATTCAATTTGATATCTTTCGCAACACTTTAAAACCAATAATAATCAGTTATTATCAATACTTAACATTCCAAAATAGTGTTATCGAATGTAGATTATTGCCTTTTCTCTGAATGAATCATGTTCATCTTCTCTCAAATATGTTTTTAAATATTCTTAATTCTTATTATGTTATGCTGTTTTTGCTCATTCAACGATGTATTTTGATTCTGCCAAAAGCCCTGTAATAATGAAAGATATATTTACGAATTATGTTAAACGCAAGTGGATTTTAAAAGAAATATGTATCCATTGGGAATGGAAGCCCAGATATTGCAGGTGCACATCTTCGCAGTGTTGAAATTGCATGTATTTCCCCCGACTAAAGGTCTGTAATTTAGTTAAACAATTTGTCGGTAAATCCGCCAGAAGACAATTAAATTAGCCGATTGAAAGCAGGAAAACACTTCACCAGTTTATTTCAAATTGTGCAAGTTTTCCTCACTACAAGGAGACACGAGTTTGAAGTGGGAAGCTTCTAGTACTCAACTTGTGCGTTGGCCATGGTTGCTGAGGAGTTGGAGATTTTACGAGGGCATGGTGAAATTGATTGTATTATTGAGAGGAGCACAATTTATAAGAAATCTTAATTGCTTTATAAGCATTATTTAATAAGTGATATCAACTCATATCTATACATACATATTGTGAAGAATGTTTGCAATTAAGTTCACCAACATGACAACATGAGACCAGTTCACAATGTTGCTGTACAACCGGCTCTAATCCTTATAAAATCAATACAAAACAACACCAATTATCAAAGAGTGCCGCTTTTCATCTTCCCGCGAACTTGTGAAATTAAATTTATTATTAAATAAATTAATTATTAGTGTAGGACACATGTTCTAAATAACATATACCAGATTATGATTGGTCAATGATAGTGCTTTTGTCACAAGTTCATCTCGATGCGGTCAAGGCCATCTCATCTTGATTAAAAATAACAAACAAACTGCCTGCCACAATTACAAGATCCGATATTTCGTAAAAAAAACTCTAATTTCTAAGTGCATATTTAGAAAATACGACACACGACTGGGACACTGCCAATCTGATTAAAATCGACGCTGTGATGAGGTAAAAACTGGTTCTATAGATTCCTCGCCACAAGGTATGATCACACCCTGTAGAGGTGAACGTTCTGTTGGTTTGGTTGTTTTTTTTAAGGCAAAATAGACGAAACAATTGCTCTTTTGGAGTGTCATGACTCTAGCGCAAATTTTAAAATAATATTTTGTGTATATTTTTTGGGACTTGCTAATTGAATTGCGAGCATACAGGCCGTCACCAGACACGTGAGGAAATCTGAAAAGTGTATGAGTTCGTATTAGAGTAGTAATAATGAGCAAAAATGATTGATTTTAATCAGACTGGAAATAATGTTGACAGAGCAGTTTTGATTTCTGAAACTAAGCAGTTATGTCATACTCTTTACCTCTGTATGTGTGTGCTTGTCCCAAGAATAGGATGGCTTGGTGTGGGTGTATGCTTAGGGTACAAGCTCGTTCTATTCATCCAGTTCTTTTGATTAACAGGACCTTCTCCCAAGAAAAGGTTACTTTTGCCATTCTTTCGACGAAACCACTTTTAGAAGTTTGCCACATTTTTCGATTCTCATAAATCCCCAAACTGTGAACACGGATACCGTTTCGTGTCTTTCTGAACAAAAATTGTCTTTCATCTTCTCAATGGTCACAGAACAGGCTAATCCTAACGTCGCCGAATTCACAACTGATGCTGGATAGGATCAGGATTATCCATATTGAGCAAAGAATGCGCTCAATTTGTATAAGAGGTTATGTTGGAAGATTTGACTTAAGTTATCCATGCGGAAAATGAATGGAATTGTAATGAAAAACTATTAAAACTGTAAAGTTTAAACATGTATTTATTAAGATTAGAAAAAAAATAAAGTATACGAAATATGTATATGTACATCAAAGTTTTCAACAGTTACAATAAAAAAAGAATCCCGATTCTCATACCAACTAGAACACAGAAAGCTCCAAACAACCACCTGCTCCATCAGAGTATTTGTTTGCGCTAAGCTTATACAATCCCCTGATCGCCTGAGCCCTTGTAATTGATGTAATTGTCGTTGTGCAGCAGGCTTGTTACTTACATGTACATTTCAAAACATGTGATTTGTTTGTCAATGTCATAATTTGAATGTAGATCCACGCTCCTCTCATCAGGGTACTGCCTCATGTGGTCGAAGGAAAGTTCTTTCATTGGCTAGTTAGTTATAGCGGACACAGGGAATCAGGGTTTATCATAGTTGGATAGCCGATACAAATACGCTGATGGAGCGGGATACAGCACAACTGACTTTTTTAAAACTGATCAAACTGCTGGTAAACTATGATAAAAACAATTAAAAGGTGCTCATATGTGTCAAGCACTGACGGGACTTCATGGTCATCCCATGCATATTCAATATGTTCAATTTTGGTTGAATTTCTTAGCAACGGCACTCGCCTGCTTGAAAAGATTCAACAATTACAATAGTCCTTTGGCAGCATTGAGGGATTCCATGCGTGTGCTCACAGTGTGCTTGTGCAAACAACTATCTGCGGATTCTCTCTGCCCAGAGATAATGTCTAGTCAACAGAACAATATAAATAATTACGTTAAATAAAAAAAAGTACCATATAAAGGATGATTGTGAATACCATAATAAACAAAGAAAGAAAATAAGTTTTTGGTCGAATTGGTTGATTTTTATACAGACGTACGAATTGCCAAACTTTTGACAAATCATTGAGTCTATGTTTTGTTTAGGATTTGCAAAAGAAACATCATTACAAAATCAATTAAATTACTACTGAAAAACTTAATTTATGTAACACAAATGTTAATTTACTAATGAATTTATATCAACAAGGGTATTTTAGAAGTTATTTAAATACTTATGAGCGTGTCAAGATTTTAGTTTAGAGACCTTTTTTAATGTTTATATTTCCATTTTTTTAAATTTCCATACATTTCAAATATAACAAAAATAAGGTAATGTGCATATTGTATCAAGATAAAGAATATGGCATTTATTGTACATGATTTTGAAAAGCATATGGAGTGTTATATGGACCAGAATGTATGGAAGCTTGCATATTTACAATTTGAAAATGCAATTGTTTTTTTGTTATTTGATAATAGTTAATAATTTCTTGCTGCAATAGTTTAAAATTTGGTTTAACTTTTTTGATATTGCATTTATATAGCATTGATTTTGTAATGAGAACTATTGCGTTCAATGGGTTGTTGTTTTTACCTTTAAAAACCAAACAAAATATGTTCTTCATTGAGATAACATTTTCCTTCTATATGATTTGCAAGCCATTCTGAGAATTGTCTCCATATGATTTTTGCGTATTGACAATCATATAATACATGCAAGATCATTTCAATAGGTTCATTACATAAAGAACAAGCAGGCGATTCTATATATTCCATCTTCAACAGCAGTTTATATGTACTATTTCGTAGTTTACAAACTAATCAAAGTATTTAAACCTCGAGTCACACGAACTTGAACAACTGACAGCAGTTTTAATCTTCTATAACAAATCTTATATTTATTTGGACTGGGGATAGGAAAATATTACTTTCCATGACTGGGGTCGTTCATAGCTCTGTTGTTAAGTTTCAAGGAAAACCATGCTCTCATTACTCTTCAAGCAAAATATATCTACATTGTTATGCCATTGTAACTAAACTAATAAACAAAATAACAGATTATACTAGACCAAGGCAATCTTTCAGTGGTGACACATTTACTAAAATTGTTATAAAAGAAGTCAACTATTCACATAATACACTGAACTGAACATTCGGTGAACATGTCTTTCATTATCTGCATATTTTTTTACTTTTGAATGTGTGCAAATTGTGAGCAGAACACATAACTATAAAAGTTCACTCCGAACGAAAACATCGACTCAATATCTCTGGGAGTCTGGCGACTCATCTTGAAAGTCACTGCTGTCAAGTCGTTCAGGGTCAATGACTTTCAACAGTCCAAACAGAAAACAGATACGAACTTTTGAGTCCAAATCTCAAGTATCTGCAGTATTAGCATATCTTATCTATCTTAAGAGAGAGCACCGACATTTGCAGAATGATTTTTGTGTCAAATGATTGAAATATATATTAGATGCATGTTTTGCAACGTTATTAAGACGGATAATGATATGCTTTATTGAATATTGAATATTTCTAAAGATTCAATTGCTCCTCATGCATTCTCCTTTACAGGAGCTCATGTGTGCATAGGAACTATATTTATACAAGCTCCTAATCTTCCGTTAGTTTATCACAATAGCTTTTTTGAATTTGAATGAGAATGATAGCTCACAAAAAAGCAAGGACTATTCTGCACATGCTAGTAATGATGTATATTCGTGGGCCAGTCCGTGCCCTCCGCTCCACGGCGAGGCTTACACCAGGAGTCGGGTTACTGGCTGTGGTTACTGGGAGATATTGTCCTTGATCAGTCTCTTGGTTTGAATCAACCACGCCTGGGTCGGGTTACTGGCTGTGGTTACTGGCAGATATTATCCTTGATCAGTCTCCTGGGTTGAATCAACTACGCCTGCACAGGTTAGTTATTATTAGTCAGTCGTTGTTATGGCTGGTGTGGTCTCGAGCTCACAATATTGTATTATGATGAGTACAAGTGTTCAATACTAACATAAGATACTGTACCACAGAACGTTATATATGTTATAAATCATTACATTTGAACTTTAAACATATACTTTTTTGGACCACGATGCTCTCTTCCTTCTCTTCTCTTCTTTTCTCTTCTTCGTAGCCAATTGGTTATACTTTCAAAGTCGTAATCTACGTCAATATCTTGAAATGTCCTGACAAGGCGAAATCCTCTTCCCCAATAAAAGGTATTTCCAGGTGTTTGATCTCTAACAGGGGGCAAACCTTGCCGATCAGTTGGAGCTGACAGCAAATTGAATTTCATAGGTATTTGTTTTTCAACTGATATTTCTTGTCCACTTACTATCCACGAGGTTCTGTTCTGATGCTTTAGAACGTCTTTGAGCACCCAATGCAAATTCAGTTCAAATGTGTCTCGAAATAAATATCCCCTTCTACTGATAGAATCCAGCAACAATTGTAATGTTGATGAAAGCGATTCTGTCTTGGCCTCATCTGAAGATTCTGCATCAGCTCCAGTCCAGCTTGCTAGTATCATCTGTAAGTCTGTGTCTGACTTGGCCCTAATGCTGAGGCGATACTCGAAACGATCAGTTTTATCACTTATCACTGTTAAGCAATCATCAATATATATCTTCACATAATCTGTTTCCATGAAACCCTCTCCCTCAAAATTAGACAGATCAATGTTTTTAAAAATCAATCGAATTTTAACGGGGATTACACCATGTTGATGTAATTTAGGGAGCAATTTTGGTGGCAGAATAATTTCCCTAGGTGTTTGTTCCTTGTGTGATTCTGTCACTTTCTTCAATGTCCACTGGGTTGAAGTGTTGTCAAGCATAATAATTTCTTTTAGCAACCAACGTAAATTCAATTCACCAGTAACTCGAAATAGTAATCCCTTTGCCTTGATTCGATCCAGAATAATTCCTAAATTTGATACTAGCGATTCTGTCTTGGCCTCTTCGGGATTCTCTGTATCAGTTACATGCCAGCTTGCTATAATTATCTGTAAGTCTGGATCTCCCTTGATCCTGCAGATGTTGAGGCGATACTCGAAAAGTTGTGTTTGTTCACAAATAACTTGTAAACATGGATCTCTCTCGATCACTGACTCTGTCTCTCTTTCGAAGTTTATCTTTGACTTTCTCTCAATGCCTTTCTGTTGGACTCTCTCGTGGGTTCTCTCTGTCTCTTTCCTGGACTCAACTGTTTTCCCCTTTTTGTCCTTTTCTTCAGCACTAGTCACATTCTTGACATAATTAGTTTCCTTAACTTTTGTTGGTTCTTCAACCATTTCTCGATCTGAGTGCATTTTAAGGTCAATCACCGACACTTTATGGTCAAATGATAAAATATGATTCTCTTCTTCGTTTGAAAGGGAGAATGTATTGTCATCGAATGTGACCCACATCATTATGGATTTTGACTGCGATATTACCTTCAGATGATCAGATATTTCTCCACAAATTTTCTCAACCTTACTTGAATCCAAATTAAAATCTCCTCCTATCATGAGGGGCAAGTTTCCCCATTCAACCTTGATCTTCAACAGAAATCTCAAAAGCGAACGAAGGTGGGATTTCTTCTTTTCATCAGACCCTATATTGTTAGGCCCGTGCCAGCAGGCACACAGCAGTTCAAACTCGGGAGAATCTTTGCCTTTGATCTTGCACAGACAGAGTCGAGGCAGGTCGAAAACTATTGGCTCACTGCTCTCCTTTGCAAACTGATCATACGTTCTTCTCACAGAGGTGTCGAGGTCGAAACGCTGACAGTCGATGTACCTGTCATCATAGATAAAACCAGAGTCTTCATTTCCCCGAAAACAATACTTTTCTGGTATATCAAAATCTTTGAACGCACCTATATGCAATCCTCTTTTCCAAGTGAACTCTTGTACAAAGGTGAGGGACGGGTCTTTTGAAGAAGCAAGAATTTGTTTGATAGCTGTTTTTCGCTCATGTGCATTACTCTTTTTATGTGGTCCTGTATTCATGTTCATAAATGTGAGACCCGAGGACGCCATTTCCTTTGACTACCAGCACCAACGATTGTAATCAATCTGAAAAAATATATATATATACAAAGAACGTAATAAACTAAATCTTTGAATAGTAAACAAAATGCTAATCCATCCCGAAACTATAGTTTATATCATTGCTGAATAATTTCAAAGTACTCCCGGAAATGCTTGTTAGACCTGTAATCAAAAGGATTATATGTCAAGATAAACTTGATACAGACATGTCCCACATATTCTGAAAGAGGTAATAACTAATCTGATAACAAAATCTTGACCGTGTCTTGCGCAACACTGACACATGCATCACGTGCCATCTAAACTGTTATTCATTGAAAGGTCTATCATGAAAAATTACGTTCAAAATGTAAAAAGTGAAATGGTCTAAATATTGTGTTCAACATTGAGGTTATACTGGACACCCTGTCACTAATTTTAGAATATTCGATAAGAGTATGTGTAATTAAGTATTTGTTTATTTGAAATTACCGTCAATTTGTTAGGTTGAATAGATGTTGTCGATTGAAACTTGTATGAACATATTTGCATATATTTACAGACCTTTTCTGTTCTTTGACTGATGATCTGTGTGTGAGGGAAGGGGGTGGTGGATTTTCGGCCATTTATTCTAATTCTAAAGGCCCTTCAAACACGTTATTCGCCTATAAATAAAAACTTAACACCTTGCGTAATGTGCATTTCCCATTTATGTTATACATATGACTGCTTGTTTTATTTGCTATTATTAATTCAGTGTATGTTAATAATTAATCCTTCGATCATATTGCCATAATCATATTCACAATGTAAGGATCAACAACTGATTAAAATGAAACATGTACAAAATGTAAAATTTGGCTTTGGCCCCAACATTATTAAATGGATAAATATATTGATGAAAAATGCAACCTCATGTGTTACCCAAAACGGGCATATCTCTACCTAACGCGGCTGTAGACAGAGGGACACAGTATCATGACTCAGGAGTTATATTAATAAAAACACAATTCACAATCCAAGTTTATTCCCTTTTAATAAGATATTTCGTTTGGGTGCACATTTTGATAAACACATAGCGGTTGATAATCCTTTTTGGAGTGAAGTCTTGACTTTGTGGAGTAAATATTATAAACAACAACATGAGTCAATATTTATCATATAAAATAGATATTAGCTGAACCATTATGGTTGAATCATCAGTTTAGAAACAGTAATCTCTTGATTGAAAATTGGTGTAATAGAGGTATTCATACAATTAGGGACATTTGGGGTGATAATGACTTTTTTGCCTTTTAGTGAAATAAAACACTTATGATCATGATCTAAGAACCTATCTTTTGCTTGTAAACAATAACTTAAATAACTTATATTCAACTTTAGATAGTAAATCAATGAAATCCTGATGAGCTACAGAGCCCATGGCTCTATTTTTGTAGTGATTTCAGACCTCATGACCTAGACCTTTGACCTTGAATTGGAGCTTGTTGAAATAATTCCCCAGGTGTACAAGAAAGAAGCTTTATATATAAGGTGTTGATACCTTCATGGAAAAAAAGTGATTTAATGATTTCAGAACTGGTGACCTTGACCCCCATCTCGTGTCCCTGACCTTTAAAAGTCAAGGTCACACAATCAGTGATCACTTTTCATTGTGTATCACAATCATGTAATGTTAAAAGTTGAAATAAGACATTTTCGCAAAAGCTTACTTAAGTCGTGACCTTGCTATGACCTTGACCTTTGACGGATGTTAGCGAAAACCTTTTCAAATCTTGACCTTTCTCCATAGTTTATATACACCAAAAAAGAGCCTGATAGCACAAATATTTTTCTAGTTATCGTGTTTACAAGGATTTTTTTTAGCGATTTCAGAACTCGTGACCATGACCTTTGACCTTGAATGTGAAGATGTCAAAAACATTCCCCAGGGGCATAAGTAAGAAGTTATGTATATGAGTTCTCAAAACCTGCTAAGAAAAATGTTATAGTGAATACAAAACGACGGAAACTGCGCAAAAACTGATAGCAGCTCCGACTAAGTCAGAACTGCTAATAATACGAGTACAATATGCACAATGCTGAATTATTTAAACTCATTCAATGAAGTATGGGAACGCCTGATTATTGTGTTCAGAGATGAAATGAAGTCTTCAGACGTCAAACTAGATCTGAACAAAATGAACCATGATCACAAAATCAATTAACTGAAAAAGAAAGTAAACAAGGGTTGGTGACAGCCATATTAGTGTTTTTGAGATGATTAATCCTTGTACATTTGTTCACCTATATGTGCATCTCTGTGTAACTATCTTGTAAATTGACGTTCATTGTAATGTCAATAAAATTACATCACATACAATGACATACAAGAATGATCTTAATCATGTATATTTGACCTAGTTGATAATTTACTGAACATTTCACAAAAACTTGTCACTTCAAAGAGATGCCACAATTGTAACTGTTTCCTGTAAGGTTTCAAATCAGATTGTAATATGGAATACTCAGCTGCTTCTCATTATGCAAAAATGCAAAGTGATCAGTCCAGTTTTCACGTTTATACGATGCATCAATGACATGCCAATTTACATGATATTTTTTCACTGAAATACATACGAACGTGAACAATCTTTCGGTATGCAGTTGTACACGTGATGGCATTTTATGTAGTTGGGTTTTTATGATATTGTTGGTGATAATGTTGAGTACGTGAAAGAAGGTTGTCAACATGCTATCAGTAAAGTCTGATGTTAATTCTTATATCTTCAAACATATTTAATTCAACAATTTCAGTGACAAATATTTCAAGAAGAAAGTATATGCTCTAACTTTATTAGCTTAGGGTCTTCGTTGATTTTAAACTTCATCTTAGATACAAAATCAAGATTTCAAGATGTGATAGATGGAAGTTTAAGTGAATTAATTTATTGTTTCATGTCTTAATATCATGGACTGAAATCTCTAATGCTGAGTGTCAAATTGTAAGTGCTTGATCTATACACTCACTAAGATTGGACGTTCTGATATTAAAAAACACACACAATAAGACTTCAGCCATTAATTATATTTAAGAAATTATTGCATCTTTAATCTTAAGGAGCATAAAGTAGGCGTTTCTTTTGGCCGGGGGTTCATAGGATATAAATTCATTTTTGAAACATTACTCGTTTACATAGTTGACATTAGTAAAAACCAATATTAATGTGCAAAGATGAGGGATTTTTAGTTTTAGAAAAAAAGTAAAAATAAAATAAAATTTTAAAAACATTTAAAAAGAATGCAACAACAGAGATCCCTTGGGTACGAAAGTAGCGTTGCCGAGATATAGAAATGCGTGCGCACGGAATGCCACTTTTAAGAACTGGCCTTGTCAAATGATTAAAAAATCACATGATCTCGGTGTGAAAGGATTCATATACGCTGGCCAAGATGACAAAGTTGAATTGTTCTGCTGTGGAATGTGTTTAAGCTCGAGAACGATGACATTGCAATGGAACACAAACGTCTGTCTCCCGAATGTGCGTTTGTGAAAATGACATCGCTTCTGGACGATTATATCTAATCTGTATGACATTTTACTTCCTTATATTCTGGTTGTCTGAATTGTACCTTCTTGACATTTCAATTTTGGTACTGTGTCATTTCATTTATGTTTCAAATAGATTAGTAATAACAAATAATGTTGATCAACCTATCTCGCCTTATGTTTTTTTTTGTGTACGTGTGTGTTTGTGTGAAAAATTCTTGTTCTAATGCCCGACATACACTGAAGAAAAGAAATTAAGGAACACTTTGAACGAGATACCTTTTTTGATATAATCATTCATATTTTTTTTTTTTTTTTTAAAATTAAAACTTTGTTCTTGTGTTCTTCATTTCATTTGTTCAGATTAATAGGGGGCTTAATAAATCATTACGACAATCTTTTATCACGCTGCATACATGGCTTTGCTCACAATGGATTGCATCATCCATTGTCCAGAAGGTAGGCCAGGGTCAGGGTACAGGCATCGGAAATATAGCACAACAATAGGATTACATAACCCATTACGTAACCTATTGTTACCCCTTACCGCACCTAATAAACTACTTATATGAAGCGAAAGAGATGAAAGATTACTTCACTAATTCACTACTGTCTGGGGCAACAACTATGAAAGAAAGTAAATAACAATGATTTACAGTAAACGATCTCTGCCAAGAACTTTCTCTGTAATCTTTAAAAAGTATAATTAAAGTAAAATGATGAGAAAAACTGTCTGCAGACAGAGAATGACCGAGAACTGGAGATGGTATTCGCAAAAACAATTGTTCAGCTTCATCTGTGACTTGTGTATGTCGTCAAGAGAAGGAAGAATAATATCAAGTTTTTAAGAAATGTTCTTCTGTTTAAAACAAAGTTGAGACCGAGCATACATGCATTTATACTGTTGAGTTGTTTCAAAAGTTTGAGAAAGCAGAATTTGGCACATACCTTCTCATCCTCGGTTACCCATGGTTTTATATATGCTCCGTTAGTCTCCACTATATCACCCATGGGAAATTTCATCAGAGAAACATGTACTCAAATTACCCACCCTTGGCCGGCGTGAGCCAATCAAACCGCTACGCAGCTTGGACTTGCGAGCCAATAACCATTCATATCACTTCGTTACAAAGCATGCGAGGTCATTTTGTTAGCCATCCATCACCAGTTATCTCCCTTGACCATTTCCGTCTTATCGTATTGAGTTTTGTCTTTGGTTACTGACTTCGTCACGCCAGCCAAGGGCGGGTAATTTTAGTACAGATTTCGCTGACAGAGTTTCCCATGGGTGATATAGTGGAGAGTAACAGAGCATATATCCAACCATGGGTAATCGAGAATGATACCTTCTTCACCACTAGGAAATGTGCAGTGCAAAATTTAAACCGAATTAGTGAATTTTGGATTTTTTTGTGATTTTTTAAATTTTAAATTTAGTCATATTCTGAGCATTTTCTGTCCGTTTGATTACAAAAAAAATATCTATCTCATCCTTTTCACATTTGGCACATCTCGTCTTCCTCTAGAAGAGATGCAGAACGAAATTAAACATGATTTGGTGAGTTTTTGTCATTTTTTTGTATGTTGGACTTACTCGGGTTAACATTTCTCAACAAATTTCTCAAACAAATTAAAATATCCATATAAAAATTTGTAAATAGTGTCGAGGATGTATTTAAATATTTGAAAATATCATCTTTAATCATATTGTTTGGTTTGTTAATCACATCTTAATGTAATTTGTAATAAGTGAAGGTGAGTGAGACCATGGTGAATGGCAGGAATGTGAAAACATTATTTCATTAAAAACAATCATTTGCCTTCTTTCCATGCGAAATGGAAATTTTGTTAACAATTTTTAGGTCTTCAGACGAAAGTCTGGAAGACCTACTGTTACTATCCTGATTAGAGTTATACATTATTATTCCACACAGTTTGTGGAATTTATATAACAAAATTATAATGCATACAAATGATATGGGTAAAATTACAAATTATCTGTTCCTCATGAATGAAAGTGTCAAACTCTTCACTGAACATAAACTTCTATCAAGTTATTATATCGAACAAATAATCTGCAATTATTAGCACCTAGTTGATTATTAACATGTTTTCTAGTTAAACCATTTACAATTATGGCAAAAAGAAGGAATAAAATAAATACCTTTGCTTGAATTCGCTGAATATGTTTACAACACGTTGATACACAAAGCTCGTTCTGGTGAAGTAGAAAGAATGGACAACACATTTAACCTGATTCTGATCATGTTAATACTTTCAGGCAGTTAACTCAAAATCGAGGTCCGACTGTTCTATCGGAGGCAGTGTTATCCCAAATATAACCATGTTATATCTGTTCACTTTCTAAATGGCATGTATTTCTAATGCATTCAGCCTTGGGAGCTGTGCCAATTTACAGACAGGCAGACAGAGCGACAAGTATTTTATTTGAGTCTCACCTCCATTGTGGTACAAATATTACATTACATTTAAACAAATGTACTATATACATACACTACCTTGAGCCACTCCATTATGAGTTTATGAGACTTAATTCTCTCAAAGAGGTACTGCATCTAAAATTAGCTTAAATTTCGATTGTTGAACCTCGATTTTGTCGAGGCCCGGTGGTCGTGTCGAAAGTTCTTGGTAAGGTCAGTGCTGGCGATAGTTGCCTTACTCTGAGGGTGTGGGTTCAAATCCTGCAAGGGACTCGGCTCAAACAAGTACAAGAATGTGTACTATTAAAGCTAGTGTTATCCCAGATATAACCATTTTACTTTAAATTATAGCTTCTAAAAATTCAAAACTATTAGAAATGCAAGCGACTTTAATAGTAAACAATAGTAGCATTGTTATAGTTGGGATCATGTTTTAAGCAGTAATGCTTGTACTTCTTGGGAAAATTTATCCTTTGCAGAGAGTGATACTACACTCTTAGAGTCAGACACTAACCACGGATAGCCGCAACATCTTATCCAGTGGGCCACAAACCCTTCAGAAGAAACGATGCGAAAAAACCAGTTATCAAGCTTTTTACCATGAAGTGCGCCTCCGATAGATGTATATTTGCATAAAATATAAGACTAAATAGAAACAACAGTGTATAGAAATCACCTTATATGGCAGTAGCTTATTTGTAAGCCCCGTTATTGAAAACCTCTAGTTCGTCTCCTGAGGAAATGTGCACAGCAAGCAAAACTTAAAGATATGCGTTGAAGTGTAACAATTCACCAACGCCAAATCACAGAAAGACATTCATCACTATTAATATTTCGTTTGTATTTAAGGAAATTAAGGAATTACATGTATCTTTTTAATGCAAACTTATAGATGATTTTCATTTTCGATTCTTTTTTATGTTTCATGTAATATTATGTGTCGTACTTATATTTCTTTTATACATTTGAGAAATGTGATTTACTTTTAATCTAACATTTAGCATTATTGTTTTGATATATCATTTTTGATGTTTTTTTCATTTTTCAATAAGTCAGATAAATAACATGTTGTTGTACTACTATGATTTTCTTGTAAGGTTAACTTACTAATTAATTATTGAAAATGAAAAGTAGTCAATGTGCACAACTAGGTTAGCAGAAGTTGAGGACTTAGGTGCAGATTTTAGAGAGTAAAATGTAAACCTGTGACTGAATAACTACATTTCTTGAGTAAATACATCAAATTATGTCTGTATTTCATTGACTAAATCTCTCCAAGTAAATATATTTTGTTTTTATTTCAGCTTAGACATCAAATTAAGCTAGAAAACGTATTGTTTTATTGAAACCTATTCATTAATTGGAATAATTATAAGATAAATAGTTGCGTTTGTAAAATTTCCGGGATTCATTGCTATTCAACACCCGCAAATTTAGTTTAAAACTGACGGCGTTAGCCGGAGGTTTTAAACGCTAAAATTTGCGGGTGTTGAATACCAATGAATCCCGGAAATTTTACAAACGCAACTATTTATCGATATTGTAACAGGACAGTAGTTATCAGGCGTTTTGAAACAAAGTCTCTTTTTGCGCACCTATCTATGAGTGAAAAGGACTTTGCGACTGTTCCATTTTTGTAAGAGGTGTGGTCAGGTCAAAACAAATGTAAATACTCGGCATAATATGTACATTTTGTACAACAATTTACACATAAGCTCAACAGTGTCACTCAACTATGTTCACTTCACAATATTCACGTATCCTTTTAGACGGCGACAAACAATTATCTGCGACATCAACAGAGTAAGAGACCGAGGTACAACAATCTTAAACTTGCCCTAACCCATTGTGACAAATACGCTACCATTGTGACGTCAAAACGGTTGATCACTATGACGTCATGCCATGGCAACGGCATTTGGTAAACACAGCCGAATGGAAGAAGGCGTCAAACTTGGAAAAATCTTACTAGTTAAAAACATTTTAATTACATGAAACTAATTAATTTTGAGAGTTATTTGTGACCTATATTGGCAAATGTCAAATTTTAGTGAGGAGCACAAATTAGGACAAATAGACAATTTTAATTTTGAGTCGGGTCGAATCTTGTGAATATGATGTATATGTTAACGGTGAATCGCCCAAAGTAATTTGCGGATATTCATTGTCATTCAACGTAGGCAAATCAACCAATCAGAATCAAGCATACACCGAAATCATGTTACAATTGACGATAAATACTTAGCAAAACATAATAATGTGTCTCACTTAAATGAATAGTTTGAGTTCAGCTGTATTGAGGCCATGAACAATGATTTGATGTAACACAATATATTATGACGTCATTAACATGATAGTTAATGAACAATTTTAAAGAGCGAAAATGGTATGATAATATCTCAATCATTAAACATATTGGAAAATTGTGCCTTACGTTTTCATTAATGAATTCAGACATACATCTCTATTTCCTTGATTAAATACAAATAATTTCAGATAAGATACTTCGTTAAAATGCACATTTGAAATAATTTTAGTGACATTAAGTTAATTACGCCACGTCTATATTGTAGATATATTGTTACATTTCATCTTATCTATACTCATAGCTACAATCATCTGTGTAGCAAAAAACACCTTAATATATCCCTGTTTAAGATATTGTGTTTCATGTATGGCTTTCCCTTCAAAGCAATATATTGCTTAATTAATTTCTTTTAGAAGATAAAGATGAACTAAATGTATTTCGAACTTCAACTTGGTAAGCAATGAAGTATTGAATGTTCGGTTCATTGTAATATGTTCAAGGCAGATACACAGTTGACTATGAGTCAACGTAAAGTAATAACTATCAATAAATAATGAACGATTGTGGTTGAGAGCGACACATTTTAGCAAATAATTGTACCCATCACGTGCAGCATTGACTAGTATGTGCACAATATCGTCAGCAGGGCAATATATTACCTGTGGGTCAGTGTGACCCGCATGCTTGATCAGTCAGTTTTTAGACGGAGGATAAGTCAATATTTTCACTATACAGTTTGTTTTTCTCAACATCATATCGCCTTGGGGCTCTATCACAGGTATCAGGGATAGGTGTATTTGTGAAAGCGGCATGTTCAGAAGTGTGACTTCGTCATTGACATGTAAAGTAAAGTGGACTGGACAGTGTACGTCGGAGAAGAGGGCAGAGAAATCATGGATATCAAGTCTATAACAAAAGGTAATAAATGAGGAGATATAAGTAAATAGCCTAAGACTGATTTGTCTTTACGGGTATTACTACCGATGTTCACCGTTGCAGATGAACAGATTTAGATGTTTACATATGTCAATTAGCTTATGTCAAAAATTATTAAATTCTACCATTATCGTGGGAGTTCCTTTTCAATGGTTGACTTAATGTTTCCAATATGTCCTCAGGTCGGAGCATGTTATCATTTCCGGGATATCAATATATAATTCTTCATCAAATTCATCAAATTCACAATATTCACAGGCAGCATTCGTTCTTGTCAACTAGGCCTGCGAACCCAATTGTAGAAAGATAATATAACACAGATTCTTCTATATTGATAAATGCATCATCTGTTACATATTTGGAACCTTCTGGAGGAATATATACATTACCAATATAAACATCTTGGTCAATGTTGAAAAGGGATTTCGATAGTTTAATCCAAAAGGCATATCATTTTTTCTGATCAGCTGGTAATATCATTTTTTTTATCACGGCTGCTTAAATCATTGCAGGAAGAACACCAGCAACAATATTTTGGCTATACTTTGTGGTGAAACCTGCGGCCATCAGCTTTAACTAGCGAGAGTTTACCTAAACTGTATTAAAGCTTTGATCATATACTGGACGTTCGACTTGAGGCTGATGGATTGGTACTACTGCTTGTTAAAGGTACGTCGAGGTCTAAATTATGACTGTTCATTTATACAACATGAATAAAGAGAACTGAAGTAGTTTTTTGTTGCAAATATGCTAGACAAATTACGTTAAGGATATTGTTTTTTTAATACTTGTTATTATATCAGTTTGCATTCTAGATGTTCGGTTAAATCTTACTTTTAAATGTTTATTACCAGCTTTAAATTGTGTGAATTGACCATCATGTCTTTTTTTATTGAGTTTACTTTTTAATTGATTGAAGTTTCACAAATTGTCACTCTGCTAATTGTTAAAATGGGGCTTAACAATACCCATTTACTTACTCATAATAAGTGTGCGCTCATAATGAAGAAGTTGCTTATCCATAAATGATTGTTCTTATTTGACTTTCAAATTCTAAACTGCCACTCAACGAATATATTACTAAGTCTACCTCACTCTTCATGTATTTATAGCAATCACAACCAGTATCTTTATGGCTCTTTGAAATCAATACCTCTGCATGCCTGCAGTAATGCAGTCGAGGAGTGCCAGGGAATATAAATATATCACTTAGCATGGCTAGCTCGACTATGTTTGTATGTTTGTTGCTAGTAAGTTTACACAAGTGGATATAGCTCTACCATCTGTCTCTTGTTGCTGATTGTTTAATATGTTATTTTATCAAAATATATTATTTTATTTAAGAGTAATAGTATGTTAATGTTTTACAGAATACTGTTATTCTCGTCCAGGACAAGAGAGCTTTTCGTCAATTCAAAGTGGAGAAAGTAGAGAAATCCAATTTTACACAGATATAGTGCAACCAGTATTTTACAACTGCAGCTTGTGATAACTTGACAAACCCACGAAAGTGCTGATAGCGTATTATTTTTTTTTATCATAAATAATAATGTACGACTTGAGATATTATATTACAATTAAGTTGCTGAACATGATTGATAACCTTCTCTTCAAATACTATTCCAATCATGAAAAAATATTTATTCCGATGTTTAGAAACATGAACGTCAAACAGTCAAACATCAAGTCATGAAGTCAAAAATGGAAAGGTGAATATAATGTATTACCAATACAATTAGCGATAACGTTTGAATGAATGTATTCTATTTTAATGGCTTTTTTTAATTATTTTTGAGAATTAATGTTTAAATCAAATTTATTCTTGCTGAATTGTACTTTTAATATGACACACCTGGATGTGATCTTGATTTGATTTAGTAGTACATCTTGCACAAGTACAATTACAAGTGTAATGAACAAAATCAAATATTACGTTTTTAATTAAAACGTAATTTACTTATCTTTTTAAATGTGTGGTTTCAAAACACTCCCAGACAAATCCATACCAAATCTATACAAATCATTGCCAAATTAATTCGCAATAATTATGGGGTTTTTTCTGTAATCACTCTGTGGAAGAATCTGTATTAAAAAGTGGGACCATTTGGTAGGACGTGAATCAGGTGATTTTGATAGAATATTGTTTCTTAAAATAAACGTCTATTTGTAACCCAAACGTTCGGCACAAGAATATTCACTTACTGAGCTTCAATGAAATAAGCTACCATCTAGTAATACTCCAGGATACTTCCGATACAACTCTTTAATATATCAGTTTGTATGTTTGTATCTTTGTTTCAATCAAATACTTTTTGCTTTGTTTTGTATATTCCGTTTGACCTTAATGTTAACAAAACATGTATAAACGAAAATTATAGTTTAATTTTTTTTCTGTCATGCCACATGAGAAAGACTCTCATAACATTAATCAGTGAGCACCTACTGTGGGGATCTGTTTTAATCAGATACTTGTTGTAACATTTTATCTGCTAGAACAAACTCGTAAATGCTCTCATGGTATTTTTCGATTCAAATTCTATTGCACAATATTTGTTTCAATGAGAATCTTGTTTGTTATTTGAAGCACTAATTATGTCTCACTAATTTCTTTACAAAGCCAATACTACACAGTCATGTAAAATTTAACTTTCCCTGCTTTACAGAATGTTTAACTATGACTTAAGAACTTGCCTTTTGTACATTGTATGATAAGTTACTTTTCGTTAAATAACTGTTACATATTTGATATCGGCATAAAACTAATAATAACCTTCAAAACAATGTTTTTGGTAGCGTTTGGTATTCAAGCTTTAAAGGGGCAGTACCACTTTTTTCCGCTTAACTACGTTGCTGAAATGTTTTTGAAAAATATTGTCACTAGTACTATAACAACCTGCTCTCTTCGGGAAATCAACTTAAACATGTTTATACATGGTTTGTTATAGCCATAGGAATCGTTTTTGTAATTCGAAATTATGAAATGTGGCGGCAAAATTGTTTTGCTTTATACACAACAGCGTTATTACTACTGCGGATAATTGGTTTGTGTAATAAGATCTTTTAGCCTCTGAAGTAAATATAAATGGCATAAATTATCATTATAAATGAAAAATTTGAAAAAAACGTGTGAAAACCCTTTAAACAAACTTTTATTGGATTGTTTCCGACAGCGTGTTATCAACTCTAAGTTTATTATCAGTTGCTAATATCTCGACTCGCATGGACCCTTACTATATCAGCTGTGTCAGTTCATGTTCTAGTTTATCTACGTAGTTATTTACGCAGCAATTTTATCATAATATTGTTATTCTGGATTGAAAACTTGAAGAGATAATTTCATATTCAACTGAATATAAACCATATTCAAGGTAGGCACAAGCTTCCATTGTCGGTACTTAAATAGAAGTATTTGTATTTCATTCAAGTATGCATGTGAAGTGACTATATGTATTATTACTGAACAATTTCAAACCTAGATGCTCTTAACGAACTCATCTACCCAGCCATGACATAACTGGTTGAAAACCAGGGTAATGCTAAACTTTCCGACACAGGCACGATCAGAAATCAATATTATGTATTGTATTAATGCACAAAACCTGTCCTGAACTTGCATCATTGTACCCATGGTTACATAGTATTGATCATGTAATTCCTACACACTCAAACAGGCCCTCGCCTACCTGCTCTGAATATTCACGTTTTTATGCAGGCCTATAATCAATACTAATTTGCTTTCACACACGCTCATATATGAAATGTGGATGAAACATTTAACAACTCTATCTACAGTCACTACAGTCACAACAGTTTCTTCCACCTTAGTATAACGATAGTAAAGTAGACGTGCTCTTTGTAGTGCGTGAGTTGCACAAGCTTTTCGCGAAGTCAAACAGTCCCCGGCTGCGTTTTTTCAGTGGTCATGTTTCATGAGTTTCATGGTTATGTCATTTCACAAGAAAGAAAGTATTTCATGATTTATAACCGATTTTGATAAACAATTTAAGCAGCTAGCGTGATCATGGGTATATTTCCTGTTACAGTTATCTTTTGTGTTTTTAATTCAGCAATTGTTTAAAAATATTTTAAAAAACATTTTTATACTAAGTTTTATAAGAAGGTAGGTAATGGATTTATAAAGATAAAAATAATAAAATTGAAAAACATGTTAATCACAAGGGACGTTAAAAAACAGTTTTAACTGACACCGTTTTGTTCCAGAACATTGTTAACAAAATATAATTAATATTTACATAATAAGTAAGTGGCAATCTGTTTACTGGAAATAAATTTCAAAAAAAAATCAAAATTGTTTGTGGAAATGACTAGAAGTCAAAGTGTAACAAATGCTGCAAATTAAATAATCGCTCCATTGAAGTTGTAGTTGAACAACGATTAAAGATGATCGTAACAGCAAAGGCAAAAATTGACTGACACGAATCAAGTGGATTTAAAGTAATAGTGAATACAAGGGGTCCGCTTAAATTTTTTTAAAAACGCAATTGTGAATGTGATATATTACACTGATAAACAAAAGAAACATCACCACATTTTAACAGAAAATTATACGAAGTATTGTTTTCGAAGAAAGTACATTTTACATAAGATTATGATTTTTTTTTATTGTTATGTCTTGGGATGCTGAAAACAGTGTTTAAAATGTGATTTCCCTCAATATTTGGCATTAGAGTTAAAACTTTCTCAAATGTAGAAATTAACATTATTAACATTAATTGTTTTTCTTGGACTTTGATTTCTTGACTCATCATCACAGTATAACGTGATGAAGCAAACCTTTTTAATTCTCCTATCTCGAATAGTCCATGATAGTCCAAGTGACATTTTTGTGATAAATGGGTATTTCTCAGAAATTTGAACATATAATGTTCTGAGAACTAAAATAAATGTGGCTTTTGAAGACATGATATAACCTTGAAGGGTTATTACATTTTACAGCATATTGTGTTACAGTTTACCACACCTTTTTGCACCAATTTACCTACCCTCTATTTACAATTTACCGCACTAATCTTAACTACTTTTTACCAGATTTGTTTTGTTTTACAATTTCCCGCATTATTCACTATCACCGCGTTGTTATTACAATTTTACCGCAGTTATTACATGTTACCGTTTAATTACATCTTAGGTCATTTGAGGACAACGTTAATGTAATGTGATATTTTTAGTTATAGTGTTGATACTGATTCAACGCATTACAACCAAAGAACAATTTGTACTCAAGGTGTCGAACGGAGAGATGCCTACAGTACTTAGTAATTTCATTAATGAAAATATAACTCACCAACGATGAGAATACTGTCACCAACGATGAGAATACTGAAACACTTGCCACATTCTTTTGGGTCTGGGTTACACTGCTGCATTGAAATTTCTCAAACAGATACATGTATTGATGTGTTTACTGGAACACAAACCGACGTTGCCTTGGGTTACCTTCACGTGGAAGGCCAGTCGGCAAATGAAAACAACAGTGTATAGAAACCACCGTATATGGCAGTAGCTTATTTGTAAGCCCTGTTATTGAAAACCTCTAGTTCGTCTCCTGAGGAAATGGGCACAGCAAGCACAACTTAAAGATATGTGTTGAAGTGTAATAATTCACGAACGCCAAATCTAAAAAAGACATTCATCACTATTTATATTTCGTTTTTATTTAAGGAATTTAAGGAATTACATGTATCTTGTTAATGCAAACTTATAAATCATTTTCACTTTCAATTCATTTTTATGTTTATGTATTATTATGTGACGTACTAATATTTCTTTTATACATCTAGAGAAATGTGATTTACTTGTAATCTTACATTTAGCATTATTGTTTTAATATATAATTTTTGTTGTTTTTTCATTTTTCAATAAGTCAATAAAATAATATGCTGTTGTACTAGTATGATTTTCTTGCAAGGTTAACTTAATAATTCATTATTAACGAGAAGTATTCAATGTGCACAACTAGGTTAGCAGAAGACTAATCTTATTTTTATTTCAGCAAAGACAGAGAACTCATCGTTTTATTGAAACCTATTCATTAATTGTGATAATTGACGATAAATACTTAGCAAAACTTAATAATATGTCTAACGTTTTTACTAATGAATTCTGACATACGTCTCAATTTTCTTGATTAAATACAAAATTTCAGATAAGATATTTCGTTAACTGAACATTTGAAATAATTTTAGTGACATTAAGTTAATTATGTCATATCTATATCGTAGGTACATTGTTACATTTTATCCTATCTATACCCATAGCTACAATCGTCTGTGTAGCAAAAGAAAACTTAATTTATCCCAGTTTAAGGGGCTTTTGTCATTAAAAAGTTCACCTACAAATTAACAATTTTTGAAAATAATGTTTATAAATTTCCCAACCTCTGCACCTTAATATTTTTGTTTGTCATGAGCTGTATAAATTTAATACGGTTCGGCCACGTAAAGTAATAACGCTCAATAAATAATGAAATAAATTCTACCTTTATCGTGGGAGTTCATTTTCAATGGTTGACTTAATATTTCCAATATGTCCTCAGGTCGGAGCATGTTATCATTCTCCGGGATATAAATATCTAATTCTTTTAATATATGTTCATCAAATTCACAATATTCACAGGCAACATTCGTTCTGGCCAAATAGGCCTTCGAACCCACTTGTAGAAAGATAATATAACGCAGATTCTTCTATACTGATAAATGCATCATCTGTTAATAAATACACTAGGTGATACGGAAGCTCATGAGTATCACGGTCTCATGAGTATCTCCTACGTAGGAGATAGTATCTCCTACGTTAAACTTAGTATCTCCTATGTAGGACTTATTATCTCCTACGTAGGACTTAGTATCTCCTACGTAGGACATATTATCTCCTACATAGGACTTAGTATTTCCTACGTAGGACATAGTAAGCCTATCTCCTACGTAGGAGATAGCATCTCCTACGTAGCACTTAGTATCTCCTACGTAGGTGATAGTATCTCCTACGTAGGTGATAGTATCTCCTACGTAGGACTTAGTATCTCCTACGTAGGACTTAGTATCTCCTACGTAGGACATAGTAGGATTATCGCCTACGTAGGACTTAGTATCTCCTACGTAGTACTTAGTATCTCCTACGTAGGAGATAGCATCTCCTACGTAGGAGATAGCGTGATAAAGCACTGATCACTTCGTTTCATATTTATCCACGAGTTGTGGAGATATCTAAGCATCTTGCGTTTGTCTTTTTCATAATAAACATAATTATGTTAATCTGATTAAATCATGTAATTTCGAAGTTCAGTCTTGATTTTCAAAATAAAGTTTTGTTCACTTGAAATGTTATGGGGGGGAATATTGTCTTTCGGTTACTGTTCCCTTATTGTAACATGATTTCGGTGTATCCTTGATTCTGATTGGTTGATTTGCCTATGTTGAATGACAATGAATACCCGCAAATTACTTGGGGCGAATCACCGCGAACATATACATCATGTTCACAAGATCCGGCCCGACTCAAAATTTTATTTTTCTATTTCTCTTAATATGTGCCCCTTACTCAAATTTGACAGGTGGCATTGTCATTTTCTAACTTGTGTATAGCAGTATAGGTAACAAATAACTGTCAGAATTAATTAATTTCAAGTAACTAAAATGTTTTCAACTAGAAAGATTTGTCCAAGTTTGACGCCTTCTTCCATGCGGTTGTGTTTACCGAATGCCGTTGCCATGGCATGACGTCATAGTGATCGACCGTTTTGACGTCACAATGCTAGCGTCATTGTCACAATGGGTTAGGGCAAGTTTAAGTTTTTTGTTCCTAGGTATGTTACTTTGTTGATGTCGTAGATAAATATTTATCGCCATCTAAAAGGATACGTGAATATTGTGAAGTGAACATAGTTGAGTGACACTGTTTGAGCTTATGTGTAAATTGTTGCTAATGTACAAATTACGCCGAGTATTTACATTTGTTTTGACCTGACCACACCTCTTACAAAAATGGAACAGTCGCAAATTCCTTTCCACTCAGAGATAGGTACGCAAAAAGAGAGTTCGTTTCAAAACGCCTAATAACTAACGGTCATGTTACAATATCAATAAATAGTTGCGTTTGTAAAATTTCCGGGATTCATTGCTATTCAACACCCGCAAATTTCAGCGTTTAAAACCTCCGGCTAACGCCGTCGGTTTTAAACTAAATTTGCGTGTGTTGAATAGCAATGAATCCCGGAAATTTTACAAACGCAACTATTTATCTTATAGTGTCCATTTCGTCAGTGATAGTTGAGAATATACTGTTACAGTTAGTTTCAAATAATTATAATTATTTGCACATTTTTTTCCCCCGCAGATTTGCCATTTATTATTAAAGATTGTACAATATTGTGTTACGTTAGAGGGTAAAACATCCTATTACACGACCCGACAGGCCGCATGTATAGAAAACGGTTATCCGTATTGGTAGAAAATGGGGCGATGTATCATGTATAAAGGGAGCATTTTATGGAACTCTTCAGTGTGAGAGATATATTTGTAGGTGTCATGCGATTTTGAGAGTTCAGGCAGATTGTTGACCATTCCGTCATAGTGTTATATTAAAAACTATATTATTGGGTGATTAGTTCTCACTACGTCAGTCAGAAAACTTGTACCACATTCGAGCGGCCATTTTCATGTGAACACTTTAACATGGCCGTTCGAAGGGAAATGGACTCGATTAGCTTAACCAAACCATTACATTCGTTTTAGAACTCAGGAGTGTTATTTAGCCATTGGTAACACTTAGTAATCTTTTTATGAGAACACTTTATTTCAATTCATTAGGAATACACTAAACGCCAAAAGAAACGTTACCGCATTTCTTTTTTTAATAACTTTTTAAGTATCAAATATATTTGAGAAATGAATGGTTCAAAAGAAAGCTGAATAACGTAGCTTTATGCTTATAACAGGTTTAAAAATCCTGATGGATTCATATTGTGGCAAAATGCAGCTTGTTTAAGAAGTTTAAAATTGTCCGGTTTTCGACCAGGCTGGTAGTAACCAATAAATGTGATTTAGATGTCCAGAAGAAGTTGAAAGTATGCTTTTACGTTTGTGACTAGACAATAAGGTTGTGTGCTTTACATCATAACCCCTAAACGATGAAAATACTGTTATTTAGTAAGTTTAAGTGTGAAAATTATGAATTAGAGTTTTCTAGTCATTAACGATCTTTTCTCGTAATTTACCTTAGTGAAAACGAGTTTACTGTGTTGTCAAATGACTTAATAGTATTTAGGAACACAGACGATTATTTATGGGAACATTTTCGCTTGAAAATGAAAATCTTTTTTAAAAAAATTCCATCACCCAAACGCATTATCACTCAAATGTAGCAAATGTCAAGCAGCATTTGCATGAACTGAATGCTTCTTCAGGGTATAAAATGTGCCTACTTTGCATTATATGGCACATATGTACGAAATCATGCCGCGATTGACCAGTGGAGAAAGAGAAAAAGCACTGGGAATGTTGCAGCTTGGGTCGACCAACAACGATGCTGCCAATGCCTTTGGATCTCACCGTATGACCATCATTAGGCCTATCATGCCTATCATGCCTATCATTGGTGACTCAGGAGTCGTATAATGCGATTATTAGAAATGAGGTAACGTTTCTTTTGGCGTTTAGTGTAGTGTGCTCCAACGCCTTTAAAGGGTTAGGGTTTGGAGACAACTGACAACATAAAACTTTATGAGGCATAGAAAGCGGTCCTGGCATATGATTGAACCAATGACAAAAGTAATATTTTTTGCTTCAATTAGGCACATTCTTACCTATTTGATATGTTTATTTGTCTTATGTACTTGGTCTCAGATTGTTTTACAAAAAGTTTGCTTTGAAAACGAATAAGCATATATTTCAGATCTGAAAAAGAAGTAAGCACATACTGCAGTCGAGTCTCCATTCCTGTTCACATTTACGTGAACAGTTCTTATTTAGAAGTCTTCACTTCAATAAAAATTTGATTTGATTTATATGTTATTAAATGAAATTCAAATAAGAACAACCTCATTTATTCAAAATTAATTGCCCAATTTCACTTCAAACCTACAAAATACCATTCAAATAAGTTATATGTAATTAGATGTATACACCTCATATCAGCAGTAGTTCTACTGTCGTTCTAATGACGTCATGCTATAAATGACAATAAGATCACTTAACAACTGAGGTAGATTTTCAAATTCGTCACTTCAAATGGTTAATTTACCCATATGGTAATTACACTTGTCAGAATATATAAGGTATATTGGAAGTTTATTATTGATATTCAATCAGCATGTAAATGTGCAAATAAATCGATTAAAAACAATTCCAAATTTACATTTAACCCCAACTATTTTTCTCCAGTACATTCATAACATTCAAGAGTACAGAAATTCATCAACGGTAATTAATTATGGAAGCTGAGATTATTGTTGAATAATGTTTTGAGTGACGTCGTGTAACAAATGTCCAACACCAGGTTCAAAGTGTAATGAGGTCGCTAGTTATGACCGTGGATTTTCAGTTCACGGAAATACTGACTGTATTTGAATTATTGAAGGAGTTTAAAACTGATATTCTAAAACATAAAAAGGTAAACCGCAATCATATCCCAATCAATGTAGAGATCTACCGTGAACTTTTGAATTAATATCAGTTTATTAAATATAATCTTTCGTTGCAAAACTATACTGGATTGCATAACACATGATAACTCAATCAACTCTACTTCTATAGACACCAATATATAAAATACTTAAAGTCGCTCTAGCACGTTTTTCTTTATGAAAACATTGATCTCTAATGACCTACAAATCTACTTCTCACACTGAAGAGTCACACACCACTGTCGCTTTATACGTCCCATCATTTTATTTCAATAGGGATAACCATTTTCTATGGATGCAGGCTTATCGAATCGTGTCTTAACATTAAACATAACAATATAATGTTTAAACTGTAAAGTATATGGCAAATTTGAGAAAACAAAATATAGCTACATCGTTTTTAAAACTTTTTAACTGTCATATATACTATCATAAACTTATAAATCATATGACATAAACTGTTTGAGAGACATTCCAGAAGTTGTTGTGATGAAGAAGACAAATATTTTATGGATGATCAACTTCTTATTAACAATAGCGACGTTTCGGTATAGATCCTTATACCGTTATCAATCATGCTATTGTTAATAAAGAAGTTGATCATCCATAAAATATTTGTCTTCTTCATCATATGATATACACAATATTGTTTATGGGCATTCTAGAAAGTGGGGTGATGAAGAATGAAGAACAATTTGATGGATACACAATTTCTTTATTCTAAATAAGTTGGGTATCCAATAAAATTGTTCTTCATTCTTGATATACACGAGAGTTTACATACACTATAAGCGTATACATGTGTTTAATACAATTCTGAAATAGGCTAGATGTGATATAGTGGTCCAAGCATTATATAAGTTATCTCCTACGTAGGAGATACTAAGTCCTACGTAGGAGATAATAAGTCCTACGTAGGAGGTAATACGTCCTACGTAGGAGATACTAAGTCCTACGTAGTATCTCCTATTTGTAGGAGATACTAAGTCCTACGTAGGAGATACTAAGTCCTACGTAGGAGATAATATGTCCTACGTAGGAGATAATATGTCCTACGTAGGAGATACTATGTCCTACGTAGGAGATACTAAGTCCTACGTAGGAGATACTAAGTCCTACATAGTATCTCCTATTTGTAAGGGGGAGGGGAGGCTGTTGGTTAGGGATTTGAGGTTTGTAGACTGGTTTGGTGTGTAGACATCGAGGGTAAGAAGAGGGAGCGTATGTTGGAAGTGGGGGTGCTGAAGTTGTGAGGTAGGGTTGCTGGGGTTTCATTGTGGTTGGCGTTTGTGTGGGGGTCGTGTAGAGGATACCATTTTTATCTGTGTTGAGCTGGAGGGTGAGAGGCATGAGTGCACGTGTAGTAGCTTTTGTGTCCATGTTCAAATTTTGAAAATTTCTAATTGTGTTAGACCGAAAAGCAAAGTATAACATTTCTGGGTTCCCCATGAGCTTGCCCACAGTTAAATTATTTCAATGGTGAGGGAACCTTTTATTTCTTTGTAGGAGTCAGTATTCAATCTATCTTATGATAAATGTTCACGGATTCGTAACGGATTTTACTTTATGTGCGAAACCTCTTTCAATGACCAGTTATAAACTTAGCATATGGATTGAGTAAACATATAAGCAAACATGAGCCAACAAAAACCTTTCCATTCTGAATCAGTATTGTAAGGAAGAACATTATTATTAACGTATTAAACGTATTAGGAGTAATTTTGTGAGGTTTTATTTCAGATCATATTGTTTACTTTTCAATAATTTAAAAAATACACAACATTACAAAGTGAATGAGTATTTCTCTCGGATACTGAGCAATTAAAACGCATTAACAACTTAAGAGTAATTGGCAGAACAAAAACATTTAGTAGGGCATAAGGTCATAATTTGTTTTTGGGGTAGAACTTTTTTCTTGTGTGTCCATGCCCTATATTCATTGAAGTAAGATTCAATTTCTGTTTGACTGTGGTTTGACAAGTGTTTGATTCACGTGACGTTGGGTTTAATGGTGATTTATTATCATGAAAATATGTTCTTGCTCTATTCCGCTTCCACTGTTACTAAACCAGTTATCTAAAATGGCTTGTAATGGATTTGTTTTTTGTGGTGGTCAATTCTGTAAATAGCTACAATGCCTCTTCTGTTCATTTTAATTTCACCCTTATGTTCACAGATATGATTCGTGAGGGTTTCTTCTATAAACAACAGTAAATACTGCAGACATATAGATATTTTAAACACTTACTTTAAGCTCTGTAACAGCGTCGGCTACAGAAGTTGCAATTAAGTGTTTCATTGCTGTTCTAAAAAAAAAAAGTTTGGCATAACTTTGTTAAATTTCCATGAGTTCGTTCGTAAATTGAGTCAAGTTTTAAGTTTAAAATCCGTACCAACAGCTAGGAGAAGCGTTCATGAAATATAACATACACGTGTGTGCTTGACATGTATATGTTGCATAAAATGAAGTTATTCCTTTATACGATATGGTGACCTAGTAGGTTCAACACATACAAAGTGATGTTTTAATAAACAGACAAAAGTTGTATTCTATGGAGGAAGTCTCATTTCAAGATAGTCGACATTTTGAAAGACCAAAGTGATGTATTCAGTGCTGGTTATTTTGGTCAAAAAGTTTTGTTGTCTTGACTGGGATTCAAAAACGGGTCACACTAATCACTGTGATCAACAAAGACTATAGTTCCTTCAGTCCAAAATGTTAGACGATTTTTTATTGGTTTAAAATGAGGACTGTAATGTTTTGCAGTGTTTGCGAGAATCGTGAAACATGGTCCTACAGTTACAGTCATTAATTGGGATTCAGTTGAGCAGCATTTCCTAATTAGTTGTGTTAAGTGGTAGCATGACATCAACCCCTGTTATTGATTTTGCAAGTTTAAACCCAGTATCAAATAGTGTACTGATCAGCCCAGGGGACTGTCCAGATTTGACAGCTGTTGAACTCCCTCTAGATTTATCTGATGCCGTGTTGGAGACCACTGGCGTATTGTGGATGGAATCAGCCATGGTTTTGTCTCCTTGTGATGATGCTTTCTCCAGTCCTGTGGTAGAGCTTGCAATGGGACCTGTCTCCTCGGTGGTGGTGCTTGGATTCAGCAGTCCTCGTTATCTTGGGAGGTAGATTTCATCTTCTTTTCCGGACTTGGTTCAGATGATGTTGCCGCTATTGGGACGCTGATGGTTGTGTCGTTCACATCTGAAAATGAAATTCACGGCATTCAGGAAAAACAATCAAATCAATCAATCAGATCAAAGGGACTCAAAATTGTAAGTTATGACATGCAATTGGACGGAAGGAACGATCACATTTGATCAAACAGCGAATAATGTTGACAGCAATGCTAATCTGAAAGTTTTAGAAGAACAATGAGGCCGAAGTGATATTATGGAAGGTAAAATGAGACAGAATGAATGTTAAGAATTAGAAACATTTGGGCAACATGATCAAATAACAATGAATCAAATAGGTACGGCATATTCAACAGAAACTGAAAGAACAATCAATTTACGAATCGGGTAGACATGAATGGAGATCAACCACCATTAACTGAGATCGACGGACATCTATGATGATAAACGGAGATCAACGACGATTAACTGAGATCAACAGAGATCATGACGATTAACGGATGACGATGAACAGAATCCAATTGAGATATCGAGGAACTGGTAGAAGACAGAATAGCATGAGAGCTCATACCATTCTAATGCATATTTTTGCTGTGATCGTTCTTGCATGCCGTGACTATAACTACATTCCCATTTAGATAATGATGACATCTGTACAGGCCCATAACGATGCAAAAAGTAAGATTGAGGCGCCTTCTGTATTACCACTATCTTCAAATGTTGTCTAAGAGGAAAACACAAGTTTCAAAAGATGCAGAATCACCCCTTCAACCTGTCAATCAATAGCATAGGTCACCCATCAGTTATACCACGCCCATATCATTGCTTTAATTCACTATTAGGAATTGAACTGTAGTGTGGACAGGACCAATTGCAAGCACCTCCACATCAACGTTCTTTGTGTTCGAGCTATTATAGTCAGTTAAAGTAAAGTAATCCAACTTGTAGGTCACTTCTTTGATGTGCATTCTAGAAGTTGAGATGATGAAGATTGAAGGACTATTTTTTGCAACTTCTTTATATGGCATGGGCAACGTTTTGACAAAAATACATTGTGTTTTTACAATGGAGAGGTTCGATTGTATAAACACTGTAAATCATTCAAATCTTGCTTCCACTTAATACATGTATTTCAACATACAGTAAAAACATCTCGAATTCTTCTCATTACCATCTCTTGTAATAATATAAACATTAATCAATTTCGCATTTATAACCTCAAGTAATATTTTCACAATTCTCACTTGCTTGACAACGATATAAGTATCTATGTCGAAACACAAAATAAAGAAGTTGTATATCCATATCACATTTACCAAACAACCATTGTTTCACCTCGCTCATTTTTACTCGAACCACATGGAATAAAATTTGTAATAAAGATATTACTACACTCGAAAATGTACCGTGTGACTTGAGCAAATTTATCTATAGCTCTCGGGCAATAAAAAAGTTTACACTCGTTTCGTAAAAGTCATATGCCAAACTTCCTTGAGTAATAATCTCTATGTATTATCTGGAATTATGACGTCTTGAATATGTTTGAAAGGTATAACACCACACGCCTTGACATAATCTTTGTCAATTCGTTGAAGATACATTGGTTCATCCCACTGTATATATAAATTTAAAAGTAATAGCTTATACTAAACTCAAACCCATACAATCGCTCTTAAAATCGCCCATAAAATTGTCTTTAGCATGAAAAGTATAGAGAAATGCGTAGTACACTTATATAATTATCATTATTATGAAGTACCATTTTCTTGAAAGGTTTAGTGTATGACTCAATTTCGCTCGTCCAATACCATACAATTAACACTAATACAATGGTATCAGACTAAACAGCGTGTATTCTTTATGAACATACCCAATTGTCCTGATTTTACCATCAGACATCGACCATCACTGACGTAAACGGGGGCACTTCCCAACGTCTCCTGTAGTCCCATGGCCAGACAGTGGAGTCTGGTTGAACATCCCAAAGGTTCCTGGTTGTTTGTCCCGGGTGTTATACCAGCATTTCTCTTCAGGAAACACTGTAATATAGAACTAAATAAAACACACACGGGCTGGTACTGCATTGTTTCTGTGTGGACCGATCTAAATGAAAAGGTGTTTCTGTGTGGACAAGAGTCTCAGAGAATTTTGTCTATGGTGGTTAAAGTCGCTGAGAAAGTAAACCTATGTTGATTAAAGTAATGGAAAAATTGTTCCTATGTTGGATAAAGTCACGGTTGAATTGTTCCTGTGTTGATAAAAGTCACGGATAAATCGTTTCTGTGACAATTCATATGGTAGATAAAATCTTTGTATGTGGATTTATGTCACAGAGAATTTATATCAATCTCACAGAGAAATTGTTTCTCTCTGGACGAGTGTCACTGTGAAATAGAACCTGTTTCGGATTTATCCACGGTATAATGTTATTGTATACTCAGAATACCGAAAACAACTATTTATATTTGTTTCACAGTATCCTTATCTTTAAAATTACACTATAAAAACTGACATTATTCTCACCTACAAATGGGCTTACAAATGTCAGAGCCTAAATATACTTCTTGTATTTCTGCCATGTAAGTGATATGGATAGCAATTAGGAATTATCTAAATTCAATTATTATTTTTTTTCGAAATGGAACGTAGAATTTAGTTTGTTATTGAATACTGGTAATGTGATAGGGTTTGACAATTCAAAAAACAGCTGTGATTTTTCCTCATTGAAAATATAAACATGTAATCACATGACAAATAATCGAGTGTAATGAACTTTGAACTTTATTTGAAATAGTGATTACGCTGCCTTCAGAAACGATATTTTACTGTGACGTCACAGATGACAGAATACAATAACTCCTGCAAAGATAATGCTAAGCAGATGAAATATGCGCATGCGGAATTATGACAAATATGAACTGTTCATACACACTTGCTGAAATGTTTATATTGGAAGTGACATGATAGTTTTTACAATACTTCCATTCAAATATATTCTCCCTACAGTGATTGCTGAAACAAAATCTTCCTACGTTACCTCTGTTTTAATTTGCTGAAAGAGCTCCTAGTAATACATATTTGAAATACATTTGATTCCGTTTTTTGTGTTGATATAACTTCTGTCTCATAAGACGAACTCTTTATAAGTTGTTAACTTTGACGTATCAATATAGATTTTCTATCGACCAGAAGCTGGAATCTGCAGACGTGACTAATTCAGTATAAGAAAAACATATTATTCATTGAAACAGAATCCCAAAATCAATGTTCATATCAGAAGAATTTCTTCCTTAGCACTGTGCCAAACAATAGTAAAGTTTGTCAAATAAACATTATATTCATTGAAGCAGAATTCTTATTACAAGCCCAATATTCATATCAGAAGAATTGCTTCCTTAGCACTGTGCCAAACATTAGTAAAAGTTTTCACTCATATTGGTTTATAGTTTTACCTTGGATTTATAACACTTCATTATTTTGATATGAAGAGGGGCGGGTTCGAACCCTCTGGTAAATACTCTGATATTTGACAACGAAATTTAACCTTTCCAGCTCTCAACCAGGGTTCTCTTGTACAAAGGTTACCTTAAAGTGATCGTCATATCTGCAAAATCCTCCATCTTGGTTTGTTGGAACTACGTGAAATGAAAACACCTATGTTGTACCTAATTTTACACAATTTTAATAACAAAAGATATAGACTGATAGAATATAACACATAATGTGTCATAACCTAAAAACAGTTTGCTTGTTTCGCCACTAGCAGCTTCAGTTCTCATTGTCTTCAACAAATGTGCGCTTGTCTTTATCAAATAGTGAAATATAAACATTCATTGATATATTTCTGTTTGACTGTGTTTTAATAATGTATTTATAGCAAAAGTTTAAACAGAATTATTCTCTTCTCTTCTTCATTTTCACAAAACAATATCCTGATAGAATCCTTCTTAAGGCTCTGTGGGGAAAAAAGGAAAAATCTGGAGGACGTAGGTGAATATTTAATAGAACATTGTCTCCGGTTTGGACATGAGTTATTGTTTTGATTTGAATTGATCGTGAATTGTTTTTAAATTTTGCTTTTGATCTTATATAATGACATTTTAACACTTTATTGTAACTTGTCCAACACATTGTATTATCATGAACATTGAGGTCGTTGATCAAATGTTTATCATGAAGCCAAGCTTCACATTTAAAGGGAGCAGATTTTAGACATTGGTATATTGTACTTGAATATCGTGCTTTCATATAAGCATAAAACAACTTGTCTTTATGCTGATTCAAAAACAGGGCACTGTCTTCCTCACTGAGACGTTCCTGGTGAAGATGAATTTATAACTCTCTTGAATATGCCACGCGGTTGAGACCAAAAGAGAGTACGCATTCCTTGGTCATACGTTATGGAATGTATAGATGCCCTGCATGTTGTCACTTTCTTGGTTGCATTGGATTTAAGTGAAACTTCAAGAACATCTCTAGGTAGGGTCTTTTGTCTGTTTGAATATCCTGTCACCATCAAAAACGATATATCCTCTATTGTTTTCACTCCAGGTATAACGTTGTAGCTTTTCAACAGTTGTTGCTCATGATTGTTGTGTTCAGATTCTTTGTACAAGTTCCCAGAAACAAAATCTGCAAGCACACTGTACAGGTGTTTTACAGGGGATGTTACTCAGATACTGACGAGTTGTGTTTAAAGGAGCATCGTTCTCATAGCTCAAATATAGTCCCTTGTCTTTGACAAAGACTTTAAAGATGAGAATAATAAATGAAATGTTGGCCATTTCACAATATATCTGAAAAGATATTACAAAAGGTTTTGAAGGACACATTTTCTAATCTTGCTAAAAAAAACGTCAATAAGACGATAATAAGTTTGACAATTGCCACTGTCTATAATTGGCAGTGCTTTTTAGTTTCAATTCAAGTTTAACATTATGCATTTGTTTTTGTTCTGAGCTGAACGCCTAATATTCGAACGTTCTCAATTTGAATAGGTTTTCATTATCAATATTGGTTAACACGTATATTATATTTTTATATTTGCAGATGGTAATGGCAATGTGCTGGAAGATAGATAACCTTCAAATCATTATATATTTGTCATAGAAGAAGGATTCACCTGCCTTTCATAATATGTATATGAATTTTTATACTTTAACAATGTAGGCATAAACAGTTTTGTCATACATCTCTGTAAAGCTGATATATTGATGGATTGTTAGTAGTACAACAGTAACAATTAATCAAAGAATACAACTTGAGAGAGTTTGATAATGAGTTCAGGTGATTCCACTCTTGTTTCTGAAAATATTTTGAATTGAAATTAGAGTGACCCCTCCTTTTACAATATGTGACCAGCCCTCTTTGAAATGAAACTGGATACACTTATGGTTTAAGTTTTAGTTTTGGGATAAGACGACTTGGTCCTCTCAATACAACTGGCAGATCATTGATATAAACATGGTGAATAATTACACCAATTCATGAACTTAAGTATGTGTTCGAATGTCAGTGACGTCAATTCTAAGTTATGTTATTCTCGGAGTTACCTTTATCGTAATGATAAAATAAATAAAATAATTTTACAAAAACTCATTAAAAGATATGCCTTAGCTTAATTGATAATGATTACATAAATAAGATCAATTAATATGCACTGTAAAGGCAAAAGTAAAATACTTCAATTTTTTTTAATACTCACGGATATGGAAATATAACGTTTTTGTGTGTGCGTGTATGTATTTATCACTTTGTTCAGGGATATTACTTTTTTTTGTATAGAAACAACCGTTTTTAATAGTAGGTAGTTTGTTTATATCGTATTGTCAAGGGAAAGTTATGCATGTTTTATAAGATGCTGTATCATCTTACTAATGACATATCAGTTTACAGGCAAATTTTAAATTCCAGTAATATGCATTAACAAAACATTCAGAAAAATAGAAAAAAAGTTAAAAAACAGCAGTGATTGGCAACCTGCAGTCCAATGATTCTCGGGGATGCTAGCTTATCAGGTGTACAGTCACTTTGACAACACACCTGCAAAAGCATATTCTATAATCTAGAAGATTCATTTTAGCTAGCATTGCCATTCTCAAATGAATATAAAAAAATAAAAAGATCAGAACTCTTTATACGTCTTCTTTCCCAAATAAGAAAATTGAGAACTTCTTTGCAACTGGGTATAATAGAAATAATATGGACTTGAACCAAAATATATCCACAATAATATACAATATATTGTATCAAATATAAACTATAGACAGGATGGTATCGTTAGAAATAATGCTTGGAAGCTGAAGCTTGAATGGAAGTCGCCTCAAATGAGAATCAGACACCAATTCATAAGTCATTGTTACGCACACAGATTACATTTTATTAGTCCTATATATACAGAGGTCAGACAATTTAAATGATTGGTCCTTTATCTGAATCCCTGCCTCACAGTCTGCTTAAATTTTTGATCAATTTGATATTAAAAAATTTTTTCTGTCAGTCAAAAGTAAGGCAATTTTAAAATCCGTTAGTCAGAACATCAGATCTGTCAAGAATTATATATAGCATGACAATTGCGGTTATCTGTAACATACAGTTAGAGAAAACACGTTCTTTCACATATTGGGATTTATCTGCAAGTAGTATCTTGTTCTCGCATATCTCAACTATATATCACAAACTGTACCATGAAACTCTGCTATAGCTGTGCAAACATCTGGCGAGCACATGAACCACTTTTCAGATAATCTGTTTTCGTTTATTTCATTTGTTAGTATCATATCATTACGACAGAGGCAGTATTGTTCCTTAATGTTCCGATTCTACACATTGTATCTTATGCAGGAATTCCTCATCAAGTAGAGTCCCCCCTTTATTGATCCTGAGAGGTTTTTGAAAATCAATCAGAAAACCACCCGATTGAATATAGCTTACTTTATTTTCTTTATTCTAAAGTCGCACATATCTAGGATTTAGAGAATTGAACACATGTTTGTTATCACATGCAATTGACAAATTGGTATTTTATTATTTTCAGGTTTCACATCATCCATACTGAAATAAATAAATTTTTGTGGTAGCGATTGTGTTTTTTTTGTTTTGTATATTATTATTCGAGTATGTTTCGATGTGTTAGAAACATTCATTCCTACCAGGATATTATTTCCATGGGACTGCTTCAGAAATATTTTGTTTTCATTTCTTGCCACAAACTTACCTCGTTAGGCTAATCAATATTGAGTGGTAAAATACAGTTAAGATTTCATATTTTACGGAATATTATATATGCACTGGCTAGTAATAAAAATTACCTTTTTTAAAATTTTGTGTTACTTTGTTATCTGAAAGTACTTGAAATTACATACTACAGTTAAAATTATAATAAACAGACAATCTTATTGAGTTTGTCAAATACCAGGCTTATTTCATTCGCGTCAACTATACCCATGACACGAGATGACATCAATCTGCCACTTCACATTTAGTGTTTTCAATCCAATAAGAAATTACCTTTGAATGCTTTCATCTTTAGTTGAGTAATGAGATTTTGTATCCATAAGGTATTGTTTTTATTTTAATTAAAAACATTCAACAAACCCATTTGGGTAGAATTATAAAAGTTACTATTCAGACGCATAGCCACCTGTCGGTACTTTAGGTGTGACCCGGAAGCAGATGGTCTTGACACTGGAGAATCGATATTGACAACACCTGATTGCAATTGACTACATCAACTGTCACATGTCCGTGGACTAATTGAGGAACAGAACCTGTATTGACATATCATTATCAGTTTTACCTGATTTTACATTGCCCTGTGGAGCTCGATTGAGCAAAATATGATCTGCAGATTTCTTATTATTGGATATACATTAGACTGATGTAGCGATACCTCCACACTCAGAGTAGAGTTTTAAATATCGTACAATGATGGAATGGTCAACCATTTTGCTGTATGAACTCCCAAAATCGCATGAGACGAGACCTACACATTTACCTTTCATACTGGAGAGTTACATATAATGGATAATGGATAACCCTTTTCTATGTAACGATATGTTTCACCCACTAACATAACATTATATAAAAAAAAAACGTGCTAAAATCACATTTGGTGATTTAAGTTTGAACACTTTCAATTGACATATATATTTATGCCAAATCCTCAAAATACGATCATTATTGTTTTTGAATTCAGATGTTGCCACAACCTTATATATGTACGTATGCCGAAATTACACGCCCCATTTAAATTCAAATTGGTAGACCTATTAAACATTACCAATTCACACATGTCTTTCGCATGTAATATGCGCTAAACACAGTACAGTGTTCGGTTGTTGTTAACAATCACCACTTTCACCTTTTTTACTGTCACAATACTGAAGTACTAAGATGTGTTGACCGTTCTGTTGACCGTTTGATCTTACTGCAGTGCAATGAACTTGCAAGCAATTAATGAGAAGCTAATGTCAGAAATCTGCAGAACATACAATGATATGATCTCATTTCAATATAATGAATCCCGATATAGTATTCCTGATATATCATGAAGGACCGAATATTTGATTTTTGGCATAGCCATAGTATTCAGAGCACTTGAATGTGTATATTTACATGTATATTTATGTACAAAATGGTCGCTAAACCGATTTTCTTCCAAGATAGATAACCCGTTTCTATGTAACGAGATGTTTCACCCACTAACTTAACATTATATGCAAAAACGAGCTACAGCCCCTTTAAATGCTTTCATACATGCCGAAATACATGTGCCATTTTAAGTTTTAGGCAGATGGTGCAATAACCTTATACATTTACATACACCGAAACTTCACGTCTCCTTTTCATTCACATTGGTAGACCTATTAAACATTACCAACCCACATTTGTCTTTCGCTTGTCATATGAGCCAATCCCAGTAGAGTGTTCAGTTTTCGATCAACAATCGCTACTTAAGCCTTTGTTTTGTAACAATACTGAAGTCCTAAGATGCGTTGACCGTTGACCAAGGTTAGATCTTATTACAGTGCAATGAACTTGCAAATAATTAATGAGAAACTAATGACAGAAATCTGCACAACATACAATGATATAAACCCATTTCAATATAATGAATCCCGACGTAGTCTGCCTGATATATCATGAAGGACCGAATATTTGATTTTTGGCATAGCCATGGTTATATCAAAGTATTCAGTGTATTTGACGAGGACTTCCGGTCCATGACTGTAGTTGCTGGAGACCCAGTTCAGAATCTACACCATGTTTTAATGGTTTACCCAGAATAACCCTTGTTCCTGGTGCGATATGTCGTCACTGGACTAGTCGTCTTGAACATTATAATACCAATCCAGACAGTGTACATTTAATGAGAATTCTGAATATTGTTGTCATTGATATACATGTAATATACAAGGAAAATGACCACCTGTAGTATAAACATCTATAATTCAAACTCAAACTATTGACGTTGACTATTTGTTTAACAAATATTGAAGTTTGAAGCTCAGGGTAGGTAATTTGATCAACCATCTTTTAAATAACACATGTTTATAATGGAAGTATTCTCAGCTCCGACTAATTTAATTTTTCATAATTTAAATAACTTAAGGTTATATCAAAGGAATAAAACAAACCTTTAAAATATTGCACACTAAATATATTTGAGGCTATGTATTCGACAGACACGTCTATCAATGTTGATTTGATTTAATTTAAACATAATTATTCAATTGAAAGTATGGGGTATAAATTAAAGTACAATCCCAACACTCTCCGAATCAATGTTAATTCACTTGTGATTTCACATATTGTTCATAGCTACTTCGTTCAACATGATGATTGATATTGTTGAAACTATTTAAAAGGATTGCCGTGTAAAAGCCTTGAATGACATTCAATGTAAACATGCATTTTGTAACATTTCGACCATTTTAATGATTTGAGATAACAAAAACTATGTTCGCTAGCCTCAGAGGGCCGGGAAGCACCAATCAAACAAATGTAAACAAATAATTAATTTATATGAATTTTTACAAGGTTTTACAGTATTGAACATAGATCTTTTTAAAATGAAACAATGTTTTATACAGAATTTAAAGTGGCTACCGCGCCTCTGAAGGCCTCGGAAAGCATTGTTTGGTTAAAAAAATTTTTTAAATACTTTGAGTGTAATTTAAATAGTAACTCTTCATGCATTTGAGCCTTGGTTCGATCAGCTGAGCGCAATATGAAGTTAGGTGCGGTAGCACATAAAAGTTAAGGTAATGCAATAAGGCTTAAATAACCAGTGATGAAGAATGTCGGAAGTTAAGCCTTGGGAATTTGAGGTAAAACGGAAATGTGAAGACCGAAGTCCTGTGGCAGTTCTCGTTAGGATTTCATCGGTCTAAACACCCAGAGAGATCTTGGAACAAGAACATGAACATCACATAGTATATTGTTGTCTTTTTCGGAAATCAACAGCCGTCAAATTGAAGTGTTGTTACTGCCACTAAATAATACATTTGCTGCTCCGACTGCAATATTGATTCCTCCGTTTACCAGGGACGAGAAGAAACTAAGGTATCCATTCACAGCAGTTGTTGTACGTGTTTCTGATGTTGTCACAGAATATTTTGAAGTCGAACTTTCGTATTCATGTGACAAAAGATCATAAGATGAGGTAGATGTGGATGTGTCCGATATTTCTGTCTTTCCAAGGTGACGGACTTGTGGTGAGGTAAGTTTCCCATTCTTTCGGGAGAAGCTTGTAGATTTCCTCTTACTATTTGGAGAGTGTTTGGTAAATCTTTGTTCGTGTCTTTGAGGTAATGCTGTAGAAGTGACCTCACGTCCTATGTATTTTGTTCCGCCTTTTGGAGGGAATTTTTTAGGTTTTTGGAAACTTTTTTGAGGTAACACAGTAAGTCTTGTCTTAATTTCAGGAGGAAGCTTGTTTTTTTGTGAGACACTTTTTTGAGGGGTCTTTGTAGGTTTTGACAAACTATTTTCAGGAAACAATGTGGATTTCCTAACGCTTTGGGATAACGTCTTGAATGTCTTTTCAAGTGTTAGAAGTGACGACAGAGATGTATCTGATCCCTGGGGAAACACTGTGACATCTTCATTCATTATGTGAGGCAACAGGATAGATTTTGTCTGGCTTCTAGGAGAGAACATGGATTTCTGATCAAGCAAAGCTCTGGGATACCTCTTACTGGTATTGTTCTGATTTCTTAGTCCATGCAAGTCACGGTTGGTAAAACCTAAAACAGAAAGTAGATAAATACTACAAAATAAACCATGATACAATTTCCCCTTAAAGGAAGATCATTCATCCATCACATTCATTCTGAAACCCATTCACACCAACCAGTTCAATGCCCGGCACCCAGTGTAGAATTTTATATTGAACTGTTCCATGGAAACATACTTTAAAATTGTGTTTCCGGATGAGATATCTCAGAACAATAAGACCTTACTCAATGAAAAGTAGTGTATGGATTAGTCGTCAAGTGTAGGTGTGCGCTTTGAGGGTTTCAACTACTTAGGATTTTTATTTTTAACTCTTTTCATGGAAATATAAGTTAACATTTTTTTGGCGAACCTAACTAAAAAATTGAGAAACCTAGCTCAGTGAAATTTGTTAAAAAGTAACCATGGATAGATATGTTTTGGGTTTTATTCACCTTTTTGAGGCTTTTTATTTTAAGCTATTTCCATGGAAAAACATCTTGATTCCTGAGCGAAATTCAAATTGCTTTTTTACAATTTCACTTCAGATTTTGAAAACTAATGTTTCCTCTATCTTGGGAAGTATATACTCGGGTGTAGCATGTGTAACTTTTCCCACTTGGCAGGGATATAACCGACTTTGTCTGCTTGTTTATGTTTAATAAATAGAACATTGAACATTTCTCTCCGAATGACATGTATATATTTAATTATGCCATTTATGAAAATATAGTTTTATACTTATGAATATGACTATTTTTTTTAATGGAATTTGATTTTAGGAATCTATGATGTTCGAAATTAAATAAAATAGAATCCTTGTCACTTCTGTCATTGTCACGTTTACGATTTTTCCTCAAATTCAGAAAATAAAATAATGATATCGAAAGTATATTTGTAAATGTCATCAGAAATGTCAACTTTGAATAAAACAAAAGATAAACTTAATAGTAGGATTTTTCTCAAAATACCTAAGTAGACTGCGATAAGGAAACGATTTCAGTAAATTGATATACTTAAAAACAGAATTAAACACTTGTCCAAGAGGGTTAACATATGTAAGCTATAAGGGGCGAGGGGGGTGGGGGATGATTTTAGAATGCATCTTTATGGAGAATGATTGTTGGTAATGTTTGCGAGTATTTATTCATGCTTTTTTCAGAAACGATAAAATTAAACAAACTGCAATAAATTTAGATTTTTGAATATAAGGTACATGCTTCTGATTGATTAAACCAGGTCACGGGACCCATAAGAATTGTCATAAATGTGAAAAGGGAGTTTATGAAGCACGAATGTCCACATAAAATGGATTGCTCAAGGTGTTATCTCTATATTGTTACCAAGGTCTAAACCAAGCTGCCAAATACAGATCTTGAAGGTTCCCCAGGTACCCAATTGTACTGAAGTGTGAATAGATGCTCTTTTAAAATAAAGTCTTTGCCCAAGGTAACACCCCTTGTTTGCCAACTAATTTCTAAATGATGGTCAATAAATCACAATCAAACTCTCAGATTAAAGCCTCCAAACGTTGAGGGTTATACAAAAAACGGGACTACTTTATCAAGGTAACATTGCTGTCACATATTGTTATTACCACTTTCCAATTGACCCATACTTCATGGACACTAGTACGTGTAAACCATGTAATAGTTCTGGGGTATGTCATTTAGAAATTAGCTTTAATAAAACAGTATGGCTATAGGACAGACAGACACAGTACGAGTAGAAAGACGCAGAGCCACGAAAACGATAAAATTAAACAAACTGCAATAAATTAGGATTTTTGAATATAAGGTACATGCTTCTAGTTGACTAAACCAGGTCACGTGACCCATAGAAATTGTCATAAATGTGAAAATGACCGTTTCAATTAAAAGGGAGTTTATGAAGCACGAATGTCCACATAAAATGGATTGCTCAAGGTGTTATCACTTTATTATTACCCAGGTCTAAACCAAGCTGCCAAATACACATCTTGAAGGTTCCCATGGTACCGAATTGTACTGCTGTGTGAATAGATGCTCTTGCCCAAGGTGACACCCCTTGTTTGCCAACTAATTTCTAAATGTTGGGCAATACATCACAATCAAACTCTCAGATTATCAAGGCATGATGCAGATGACCTTTTTAACGAGCGACGCTTGTTGTTGCTGAAGTTCACTGTCAGTGGTCAATTGGGATATACACAGGGATGAAAAGACTAGCCTCCAAACGTTGAGGGTTATACAAAATACGGGACTCCTTTATCAAGGTAACATTGCTGTCACATATTGTTATTCCCACTTTCCAAATGACCCATACTTCCTGGACTCGAGTACGAGTAAACCATGTAATAGTTTTGAGGTATGTCAGTTAAAAATTAGCTTTAATAAAACAGTATGGCTGGAGGACAGATAGACAAAGTACGAGTAGAAAGACGCAGAGCCATGAAAGCAATTTATTTTTCACCAACTCATATCCCAGACTACAAACACAGTGCATCATGACGATAAATCCAGTCAAGTGTCTTCAGTATCTTATTGATATGAACAACGGACTTGGCGCCTACACATGTTAGTTGCAACAGACGAGATTTTAAATTGAAAATTGTCCGAAATAAGGGCCTTATATGCCATGACCTTAATAGCTATTTTCAATGTATTCTCCAGAACAAATAGAACTAGAAAGCTGAATTATATCGCATACAGACTTCCTGGCCAACGGATCTTATAAATAATAGATTTGCTGTCTGTGGCCCCAAATAAGTGCCCTACAGACTATGACCTAACAATCTATTTTCCTTGTCTTCTCAAGAACGAAAAGGGATAGAAGATGAATTGTTGTGTAAGGACTAGTCAGCCCAAGGGTATTTTAAATTGTAGATTTGGTGAACTTGTGTGCCTCAAAAGAAAATGAAATATTGCATACAGACTCGTTCGCCAATGTGGCCAAACAAATATGGTCACAGGGGCAGCAACTTAAAAACCTGTTTTAGTCTTTTTTCTACAACACAAACGTCCTGAAGTATTGCATACAGATAATGGGAATTATAAATTGTAGATCGACCATTTTTTAACAAGCCGCCTTGAAAGCTGAAATCACGTGAAGACTCTTCAGCCAATTATAATTACACTAAATACCAGATAACCAACGACCTCAAAAGCTATATTATTTTCTTTTTCCTAAGCCTAAAAACTGCAATTTGACCCATGTAGATTAAAAATTGTAGATCAGTTATACCTCTGGCAACTAACAGCTAATGAGCTACAGAGTCAATGGTTCGATTCCTCTTCTGGAATGCGTGCTCAAACCGCTGCTAATAGTATTACCCTGAAGTGATTATACTTTCGGTGACGATCCTACTACACCTGTACAGTCACCCATTTAAACAGCTAGGTGGACTGAGAGCAATTAGGACCAAGTGCCTTGCCCAGGGACACACCATAGAGTGAAAATCAGGTCACATTTATGAATGTCTTCACTTGGATTTGAACCCTGTCCTCTCTATAACTACATACATACCACTTATTTCACTTCTTGCGATGAAACAGCGTTGATCTTTTGTGAAGATGACTTTTCTTATCGATGCATCCTGTGCTCCTTTAACCAAACAATGAAGCTTGGATTTTGGCACAAACTCAATATATTTCAAGGAAACGGCTTCAGAACTGGCATTTCTCTTTAGGAAACAATGGAGAACGAAACCAACCAAGGAACAAAGAGGCTGGTACCACATTGTTGACCAACACCAGATTAAACGTCTTTCTGTATCATTGTCACCAAGTGATTTTTTCTTAGAACAATTAGGACTTTACTTATAGCAATTATCCATTAGATATAAAATAATTGTTATCAGTTGTCACGGAAGTGTCATTTCTATAATACCAAGATAAACATTTGACATTTAACTTAATTAAGGATTAAGCCATAAAGCTGAATCCTTATTGTTATTGGCGTGCTTTTTTTTTCTTTAATTTTTTATTATTTGCGCCGATTTTGTGACAGCGATTCATCGAAAACGGCTGCAGATCATTACATGAAATGTTCAGGGATTGTAATCAGTAATCCAACTTATATTCTATCAAGTCATTTTTTGGAATTTCGACCCGGTTCTTGAGTTATCTTCCCTTGAAGTTTAAACTTCAAACCTGAATAGCTCGAAAACTTATCAAAATATGTTCATAAAATTTTCACCAACATGTGGGAAACAACATTCCCCATCGATTACGCATATAGGTTTTCGGCCGTAATAATGTATTTTTTTCTATTTCGCAAGAACTGAAAAGTTTGCACACTTTCGCGATTTTGAGGGTACAGGTGTTCAAAAATCTTCTCCTTAATGATGGTAATACATACAGCATCATGCAATAGCTCATTTGAAAGCTGCATTAATATAAGAATAATCAACGAGTTGCGAGGAATTACAGATTATCTTTCCCGAGTTAATTATTGTGATAAACTCGGAGCTTTAGCGATAAGTTTAACATAATAATTTACGAAGGACAGATAATTCGTAATTCCGAGCACTGAGTTGGTTCTTCTTTTTCTTACCCACGATCATTTTAATGCATAAAAATCGAAAAACAAGACCCAATTCACACTCTTTGATTAGACTGTCAGATACAAATTGTAGTCGTTCATAAACTCCTTCACACCTTCAAGTTGCGCATATGTAAATAGTTTGCAACTTGCTCTATTTTTTTCAGAACTATTTTAAAGATACTGTTGAATTTTAATGCCAAAGCAGTTTACTGACATAGGAAACAACTCGTTTATATTCAAAACTAAGTCGCAAAATGAGAGAAAATTAGTGAAAACGTAAACTAACAATCGCACGGTTGGAATGCAAGATAGGAGTGTAATTACGTCACCAAATTACGTCATGCTTAATGACGTCACGGCAGTGCAGTCGGCGAATCATGTAATTTATATCGGTTGAGCGAGCGAATTAGAAATAAATTAATTTCTCTCCGGGACAGACAGATAAAACGGAGGTAATATTTGGATAGAGGGCGCATATGTGGAGGGTATAAATGTGACATCATATGGTGCGTGGTTCATTCTCAACTGCGGCTTCAACAAGCTTACATTAGCGTTTTGTTTTATTAGTTCCACGTGTAAATATGGCCGAGCAATTAGATATCACGAACAGGCTAGACGATATACTTAAAAAGATAGAGGACTCTAAGGCTGATATAAATTGATCTGTTGATGCAAAATTACAGGGCCTGGTTGAGAGTTATTCCAAAACGTCACAAGAGGTAACTCGTTTAAAGACTGAAAAAGACTTTACATGGAAGCACGAGGGTCACATAAACCAATATGCTTTTAATGCTGACTCAATTGACAATCTTAAGCAGATGAAATTTACATTGGAGTACGGGAAGACAGAGTATTTAAATGAGTTTTTAGAGTCTGAGTTAGAGCGCATTAAGAAGAGAAATAAACTGATCAGGATTGCAGAAACCTGAGATGGAGGCTGGCAGACCGTTCGCGAATACGAGGCTAATTCGCTTGCAGCAGATTCAGATGATGAGAAAAGGATTCAGCGATCCGACGCAAGGGCCTGTTAAAAACTGGAGAAGAAAAAAACCAAGCCCTTCCGTTTTCACCCTTTTTCCAGGCCGACAGCGACTGTTACACAGTCTTCTTCTGGTATGCGACCTTCTTCTCTGCCGTCGTCTACCCAGCAGCCCTTTCGAGTGCATGTTGTGACGCGTCCCACTGGAGGCCAGATTGTCCCACACTCACCGGGCGTTACACACAGCACTACGGCGGATCCAGCAAGGTAATTGGGATTTTTCGTTCTTGACAGATGATTTCTATGAATATGAACAAGGTTCAGCAGAAATCAGAGTGAGAGGTCGTTTACGACAGTGTTTGTCGTTTTGGCAGGAAATCGGGTCTACTGATTTTGTTGTGGATGTGATAAAAGATGGGTACAAGATTCTTATTCATTCACCCCACCATCTTGTGTTTGAATGACAATAAATCAGCTATCATGCATTCAAGTTTTGTGTGTGAGGCCATCACGGATCTATTACGTAAAGATATTATTGTTGAATGTACTGACCCTCCTTTTGTAGTCAATCCTTTATCCCTCTCTGATCAGTCATCGGGGAAGAAAAGATTGATCCTTGATCTTTCGGTTGTTAATAAGCATATTTACAAGCAATCTGTGAAATATGAAGATTGGAGAACTGCTCTTATGTATATAAATGACAATGATTGGCTGGTAAAGTTAGACATTCACTCTGCCTATCACCATTTAGAAGTGTTGTGTGAACATACATCCTTCCTGGGATTTTCATGGCAGTTTCCATCAGGGCAAAAGTTTTTCAAATTCCTTGTTTTACCTTTTGGTTTGACATCTGCACCCTACATTTTTACTAAAGTAACAAGGCAAATAGTGGAATCATGGAGAATGCAAGGCATTCGATGTGTAACTTTTCTAGATGACAGACTTTTGTCAGAATCTTCAGAAAGTGAGTGTTTAGTTGTAGCAATGAAGGTTAAGAATGATTTGATCAAATCTGGAATTGTACCAAAAGTTGAGAAATCGCTTTGGGGCCATCGCAAACACTCCAGTGGTTAGGTTTTATTGTTGACACATCACATTTAGTGATATCCGTGCCTGACCTGAATATTATCAAGGTCAAGGACTCTATCAGTTGCTTGCTAGCTGGAGGAAACGTCAAAGTCAGAGTGCACGTTAGCTTCGGTTGTAGGACAAATAATTTCAATGAAGCTCGTTCTTGGAAGTATGAGTCAGTTAATTACAAGAGCTCTGTCTGTTGTCATTTTGAAAGCTCAGAACTGGAACGAGAAGGTTCTTCTGTCTCCAGAAAGTATTGAGCAACTCAGATTTTGGTTGTCAATGGTTACCAAATACACTCAAAGAGCTTTGTGTGCAGACAGTTCTCCGACTAGGGTTGTGTATAGCGATGCAAGCAGCACAGGTTACAGGGGTTATTGTGTACAATTCAGAGGTAGAGAATCGCATGGCGTGTGGTCACTGGGTGAGATGTTATTCTGTTATTCAGAGTAGTTCCACCATTTCGCCTGCAACTACTGCTTTCTATAGTATAAGATATGCTCACAATATCGTTGGTTTACCAAGTCCGACTGATAATAGTCTGGTAAAAAATGTGTTGGAGGCAGGGCGGAGAAGATTAGCTAAGCCTACTCTGAAAAAAGAACCAATTACAGTTGACCAAATAAGAAATTTGTTTTTGGCTTCTGACAAGAATTGCTTAAAAGATAGCCGAATATTAACTCTGGTTTTTATAGCTTACTGCGGTTTTCTACGTTCTGACGAACTTTTGCATATTCGCTGGTCAAATATTGTTTTCTATGAGCAGTATATGTCAATCTTTGTCGAAAAGTCAAAAACAGATGTATATCGTGATAGAGCATGGCTTGTTATTGCTTCAATTTCATCTGAACTGTGTCCACTGAAACAACTAAAGTTGTATTTGCAATTGGCAGGGATAAGAGATGATTCTGACGAGTATGTGTTTAGATCCATTTCCAGGTTTGGGGAGGATTATAAATTGAGAAAAGAAGATAAACCTATGTCATACACAGCTTTACGCGAGACATTCCTCGCAGCTTTGATGCCATTTGTAAATAATGTTTCCAAATATGGGTTACATAGTTTGAGGTCAGGTGCGGCCACAGCAGCAGCAAATAATGGAATTCCAGACAGGATGTTCAAGCGTCACGGGCGCTGGAAGAGTGATAGGGCGAAAGATGGCTATGTAAAAGACAATTTGAGTGCAAGGTTGCGTGTATCAAAATCTCTTGGTCTTTGACCTTTTATCTATTAAAATGCTCACGAGTTCTTGCCCTTTCTTTTTCATCTCGACAAATGACGCAGGGGAAAGCCATTGTGTGTTTGTTGTTTTATCTGGTTATTGATGTAGAGAGAAGTGCATGCTGAAGTGTAATACTGTCATTACGTACTTGGAAACTTATGTTGAACATGGTTTTATATTTAATATGTTTTACTGACGTGTGACTTCAATTAGGTATGCGTGAAATTGTTCAATTATGTGATTTAGCTTAAACAGGATAGCTCAGCAATTCATTAATCAGCGCAAAGTAGTTCCGTCAACCAATCAAAATGCAAGTTATATTTAGAAAAACTGTAATTCCCATGACCATTATGAAAACTTTAATACCCGGCATATCTGTGCCTGCTGGGGTAAGAATGTAGTTTAAAGAAAACGAACCACAGCCATTTGAAAAATACATGTTTTAGGGTTCGCATTCAAAGGGACATAACGCACTAAGAGAAACTTCGAATCGAATTCTGTCAGTTGCAATACATTCTCATTGTGGAATTTAACAATTCCACTGCATATCTTTATCATGTAAAAACTGATAGTTTGGGAATAATTTGGACTAATTCCCCCAAAAGTTAGATTTTGTGATTTTGAGACTTTTCAAGGGGTATTTTTGTATGGTCAACCACGAAAGATACCATTATGTTTAATAACTCATTTTAAAGTGGAAACATCATTTACTAGGACCAATAATTTTAAAGCATGTATCTTCAATATTTGATTTGTGGTCTGTCAAAGAACATTGTCATTTTAAAAAAATCGCCATTTTCATCCATCTTCAAAGGTTCATTACTGCTTAAAGAATCATGTAGGTGCAACTTTATTGACCCCTGTGTATGCACAATTCCAAGTCAAATAACTTATATGTTGAACCCTTTCATCAAAAAGTGGATAGTTAAGCTTCAAACATATCAAATGTCCTCTAGGAGTCTGAAAATGAGCATTTGTGAGTATTTTCTTGAATATTCAGAAGAATGTAACGCATTAATCATGTTTGCCATCTAGATGATGATTACATATACTTAGGCGGCAAGTACTGGTCAATATTTTCTATGTAAAACTTTAGTATGAAAGTATTAAAGTTCACATGTAATGCATTTTTCACAAGAATGACAGATTATTTCCTCTACAGACATTATATATCGGGATCAATTGAGCATAAAATCGAGTCAATATACACGTGCAATTGATCATAAATGATTTAAATTTACCCATTTAACAATGCAACAATGAGCACGCCGAACACTTTGAAAAATCAGTGAGGCGTGACTGTGATTAAACACAGACGAGGCCCGCCAGTCAGCTGGCGCCCAGGGGACCTGAGTAATTAATTAATGATGATTATCACTGCCGCTAAATGAATTTATGAGGTGTATTACATAGCCGAAAAGACATGTTTATGTAATAATTGTGTAATTGTCATCTGCGAATTTACCTAGTTAGATATCTAAACATTCGATTCGAAAGATTTCTTTGTGAAATTAACAATCAAAATGTTGCGAAATTACGTTGAATTATGTCTATCGTCGAAAATCAAATTCCTCCTGATACGTCACAGAAGTCTTCCCTTCAGGGGCCACACCCCCGTAGACTTCTGGACGCCGGGGCTAAATAAGGCGTTTTTTAAAGAGCCGTATTTAAGTATTTATGGACCGATTTCAGAAATTTAATATCGAGCAATTGTCAAATTGACATCCCATTTTAATGAATCCGATTTTGACCATATGTCATTTCATCTATCCTTTAACCGTTTTGTCTTAAACATGAGAAAGGTAATGGAGGGTCCATTAATTTGTGATTTATCTGTTTCCAGAGGGGTACCTTCTTTGGAGATTTGTTGTAAAAAAACTGCTGAAGATAGACAAATGTTTGATAGCTCATTTCAAAGCAGAGAAATTATTATTATATTATATTATATTATATTATATTATATTATATTATATTATATTATATTATATTATATTATATTATATTATATTATATTATATTATAATATTATATTGTTATTATATTTCCTTATTGTCTTCTGTAAGGTAATAAGAGCAGTGGCAGTTTGTGTTTAAATGCTTTTCTTAAACCTAAGTGTTCTTTTGTCAGAGGTTTTAACATACTTGTGTCATGTGTTCACCAATTATTTTTTAGCAAAAAGAAAATTCAAATGTCAAACATTGGGACTTACGCCAACTCGGTTTATTTAGGATATTTTCAAATTTGGTTTCTAAATTTCAGTTATCCTGCTTCAGGTTATTGATGAAGATATAAAGATATTTTCGCTTTAATATTGGATCATTAAATCGGAAACAATAACTTTAGGGACGCCAATAGATTTCTCTCCTCAGTTTGAATTATCCTTTTTTCATTGTTCAAGTTTTGCGGTATTTGCTTGTGTTTCGATTTGCAGCTCAGATATTTTAGTCACTATGCCATCAAGGATCGATGAGAAATAACTTATTTTTGGTTATCACTTCGATTAAGAAAGGCAAAATTATAAGGCCCCTGTTAAGTGAAAATGCTGCAACCTCATCATTAGTGTAAACTATTGGAAGTAAATATTTATGATTGCTTGATCAATAAATGGCAAGTGTTACCACACTATCTTCTTGCCCAGTTCTACAGTTCTCAGGACTTAGCACATTCGCGATATTGACAAACTTGAACTTTCACCGAAGATAGTTACAATTATTATGTTTACCGTCTTATCTTCTCTCCTGTACTGAAGTATGTATACACATTTGCAGGAACATTTTTTTGTCACATATTTAACGAAATTAAGCAGGGAAGAAGGTCGATGGAAGGGGATATGGGTGTATTGTTGTTTAAATTCAGTATTCGGGTTTCTGCAACTCCTATGAGTACTATTGCAAGCATTAGAGGGAAGATCGTTGAATGTGATGAACTGTTTGCCTGCCATATTCTACAATAAATTAGGCTTGACACAATTACTTTGAGACAAACAAGGGTTATAATAGTGAAGAATTCAAGCGTTTTGCCTTTTGAATAAAAAAGTTAATTTCCTCTAAAGTGATTTTACAAGGTAAATAATGTATTATAGTAGTCAATTCGCAACTACACATCGACGACTAAATAGTCTGAATAAGATAATATGTCATTCCCCGCCAAGAGTTGGTTGTTATTTATGTTACCCATATTACAAATTAAAGTATAAAAAAGCTGTAAGTTTACTTAGTTTCATAACTACTACGCACGATTAATATACCCCCTGTGAAATGCCGTTTAACAATAAGATGTGCTTCTTGAAATTTTGTGTAGTTACTAATATCAATGGAACTACGAGGTCTGGAATCTGGGTTCAATCTCTTATCTGAATTGTCTTATACACTGTCAGCAAAAAGAAACGCCTACTTTTAAATTTTCTTTAAATTTAAAGATGAAATAATTTCTGAAATATAATTAATTGTGGTCTCCACGTTATGCTGCACACATAACTGATAAGAAAGTCCATTGGAATTGTGTAAAAACTGTGATTCGAGTCAATATCATTCATGAAAACGAAGTCCAATGAAGACTGTAATTTCCTGTTGATTCACTTGCGCACCATAACCACGTACACCTGTAGCGTCACGACCACTGTAATGCTCATGCGTGCCTATATTGTTGCTCATGCTTGTATGAGTTTCAAATATTTTTTCTGATCAAGCACTGATCGAAAATTTAACAAAATTGCTGTTGTCTTATTCAAACATTTTTTTTGTGACATGACAACTTCTGAAATTTGAATATATTATGCAGAAATGGTGCAACTTCATCATGCTATAATATTGACGAAATGTTCATTATAGCTTTGACAAAATCTGATAAGATATCTGGTAGGCATTTCTTTTGGCCGACAGTATATGAGTTCTTCTTTTAAGAAATACATTATTTGATAAAGAGATCATTTACCCCCGATTAGTTTTCATTAATATACTGATAATAATTTCTTTTTTACTGCTTATCTTCATTAAGAATGGGTAAAAGATTACTATGAAGAGATATTTCCGAAATTATATTTACTTTCTGATTTGAATTATGTAAACAGATTCCTTTTAATTCAGTCCATAGTTGTAAAATATGATTTGTTGCGTTTTAGCATGCTGCCGATCAAATCGTAGTTGGTTTTATCCAATCTCGATAATAAAATAAGTTGTCGTTTCACCCTGCACATAAGTAGAATTCTTTTTTTATAACTGTTGCCAATCGCCTGTCGTCCTAATATGACTCATCTTACACATGATGAAACACGTCTTTAATCAATTGAAACGACTTGCATGAACAAGGTTTATACTCTGCATCATTTTCACTTTTACCATACGTTACCAGAATAATTTATATCAGTTTTGTGCTTGTCAGAAACTATTTCAAGGATTGAATTGACAGCGGTCTGGTTAGGTTTTATTGTCTAAGGGCAGAGGGTATTCTTTCGGATCCGCCAATATTTGGGAGAATCCAGAAGGAACCGGCAAATGGATTCCACCACTTTTTGTCCTGTCAGTTCTTCCAACCTAACATATGACATCCCATTGGTGGTACCACAATCACAATTGTAAATGGCTTGTGACGATTGTCTTCCTACAGAGGTTACTCAAGTCAGTTCTCTAACCCTAACCTCTGTTGCATATAGAACATTTTCTGGGATAGAATCCTGATTATTTGCATCACAAGTTAGTTGTTCCAACAGTGACATTGCTTTTTGCAGTTGAAAGTAAATATTTCGGAAAACATAAGAAATTGTTTTGATCCGAATTGTGTTGTTAGATATAAGATTGATAATTTATGTGATATATATGGGGTGTTATATAGAATCTTGAAGCTGAAATTGTAGAAAAACCGTAACTGACGTGAAACATGGCTACTGACGTTGATGGCAGTTGTAACACGGTGTTTCAATTGCCCCATGCAATGTTGATTGATATTATATTTATACGTTGCCCTTTTGTTTATAAATAAGCAATTCGTGGGTTCAAATGAATCTTACCTAACGGAATACCCCCATCCGTAATGCCAAAGTTCTGACTTTTTATTTAAATTTGTTGTTTAGCTAATTAAACCAGTTGAGTGTAAGATGTTAAAGGAAGTTCAAAGATAACATTTCTTACAAATAAAATCTTGAATTAAAAGAAAAACATTATTGAAAGGCAATACATAGATTACTTAAACAATTAAGTAAAATATATCGATACAGTAAAATAGAGACAAGTTTATCTCAATCCAGCAATTCATTCATATTTTCAGTTTACTTAATTCATCTAAGGAAATGAATTACAACAAATTGACTCTCTATTAGTAATATGATCATTATGAAAATGATGCATATGGTAACTTATATTCGACATTATTGCACGAAATTAGTTTTAAGAAATAGGACGGCAAAGGTAGCGATCTTCATTGAGTTACAATTATATCTGAGAAAGATAGTATGCTTTTAGTGAGTGAGTTATTGTTTAACGCCATATGGACAGCTATTAGAGGACAGGTGTGGGTTTATATTTTCGCAATATAAAAAATTGCTAAATTCCTTTATATGAGCAAAGACTGCGAGAGAATTCAGGTAATTTTTGTTTGATAATTTTGGATTAAAAAACCAAACCGTTTGTTAGATGGCATGGAATTGCCGCTCGAAGATGATGTCGGTTTATACTATTTCTTAGTCAACAGTTTGATGAACATTTTGGTACAATTTTGATGAAGTTTAATACAGAACAGCCCTTCGTGTAAAGATTTTGGTGAGACATTTGAAAACTGATTTAAGCTCAGCAATATACGAACCATATACAAATTAAATTATGATTGGTATTGATGATGAATATTTAATAGAATTTTAGTTCAAACTCAATATATGAAGATGATTTATTCCAACAGTCTAGCTTTTAATTTAGTTTTGAAAATATTTTTAATTTTCATTTTAACCAAATGTGTTATAAATAACCCTCCTATCTGTTACAATTGCCCCGTGATCGGGTTCGATTGTAACACTAGCAGTGCTTGCATTTAATTAGTCATAACTTTATAACTACTGCTTGTAGAACCCCACATGACACTTATATTTCAAGCAAATACGTCAACGTAGCATTCAGTACCAGTTTACCTGACGATCTAATCACAAGTAACCAATTATAACCAGTTAAGTAAAAAGTGTTACAATTGACCCCGCTCTACCCTTTCTGGGATAGAATCCTGATTATTTGCATTAAAAGTTAGTTGTGCCAACAGTGACATTGCTTCAAACCGAGCATTCTGAGTGTTGAACTGATTGGAGTCTCTTCATCTGTGCGATGCACACATACTGTTTACAGAACAATAGTCGGTAAATGTAAAACGATGCTAAATTTAACAAAATATGGACGTTACCAGTGTTGCAAACTTTCTCCGCCAGCGGACAGTTTGAAATATGGCCTATATGCAACAGAGGTGAAAATGGAAGAACTTACTGGAGTTACCTCTTTGTTAAGATGATAAAAGTAATCAAAGTCTTTTGAAACTGGGGTTTTTTATGCTGGATCCCATTTGAACAAATACGCGATGTACATATGGAGAGACATTAGAGCTTGTAACAAACCGGACTGAACTTACTCATAGCAATCATCTTACTTGAACTTTGGACTCCTGCAAAACAATTTTAAAGATGTTATTCTTTCCAAAAGGATATACATTTAACTGCAATTGCCTGTTTCCCTGCATATAGTTGTAATGCACCGTGAGCATGCACCAATTGGTCTACACTAGCGTTATATAAATATCCATAATCATTATCATCATCATCATCATCATCGCCATCACCATCATCGTCGTCGTCATCAGGCCTTGATATTGATGACTTAAACTGAGCAAAAAACAGGATGATGGACTTAAACTGAGCAATAGTCAGATCCATGTTACTTTAATTGAGCAGTAGACAGTACCCTGTGACAATTACTGAGCTATGGACAGGACCACGAGACATTAACTGACCAATAGATAAGACTACATAATTAGAAACTGAACAATACTCCTTTCTCACGTGTCGGCCATTAATCGCGAAATCGAGGCTCGGTAAACAAGAAATGTACTTCCGGTATTGCGGCCATAGAATCCATCGTCTGCTAGAAATGTCATCGCTTGGCCTGTCACTGCTACAGTGGACAAGAAGCCTCAAATCTCTGCCACCTGTCGAATCTTCAGATATTGATGCCTGGACGACGAACTGCCGCATTCCACGCGCCATTCACAAGTTAGCTTACGGCAATTTTGTTGAATCTTACATCCATGATGTTGAAGGTAAATTGACATTTGAATGATTTTCGACAGTTCATGTTGAGATGTTAATATAACAATATTTATATAATTGCAAACATTGTTTAATTATTTTAACGAATATTTTGGATTATTTGAATATTATTAAGCAGGCCTATACAGTATATAGACTTAGATTCTTGCAAAGCCCGACTTATGATTGACAATGCATATCTACTCGATCTACAGTAGTCTGTCTAAGCCAGTACATCTATTTATGTAGTAGTAGTACTTTTATTAAATAATGATTATGAAAAACATGAATTAAATTTTATTTTTTAATGAAAATATTAATTTGTATATATACATTATTTATTTATTTAGTAAAAACTCTTATATCTAGGATTTAGTTATAATTTAGGCACAGATGTGAAAAAAGGCAGCCTATTACATAATTTGATATAAGATTGAACAGTTATGTTCCCTCAACCGGGCAGGTAGCCCGGCACGCGGAAGCTTTGCCCAATTTTTTCACTGATTATGTTATTAAATAAAAGTATCAAAACAATAATTATTGTAAATTTGTATTATAATTAATTCATAGATGCTATGCTCAAATGGTCATATTAATTATGATATCACAACTTATTAGTTTACTACCTATTATTGATCATGAGAAATGATTTTATCAGAATCTATACTGAACTTATTTAAATGTTTATATTAGTATCAAATGATGCAGCAAAGCTACACTACAGTAGTCAATTTCAAATCACAAAGTAATTTTATGAGAGTAAATAACTCCCTCTTTTTATTACTTGCAGTGCGCACAGCATGTTAGGGAAGCTTTGTCAGGGCCAAGTGTTACAGATCCATGAAGAAGAATGAATTGCCCCATACACTGAATCTGAAGATAACAAAGCATCCGGATTCTGATGGAATTATCATCATTAACTGTTTTTGTTCATGTAAGGCTGGAGCTGGTGACTGCAATCATATACTTGGACTCTTATATCTTCTTCAACATTACATGTGTTGATTTAAGACTGTGCCTTCAGTAGAAAGTAAAACATCATTACCTCAAACATGGCATGTTCCAAGAACCAAAGGTATTACACCGAAGAAAATAATTGACATAAACATCAGTAAAGTTAAATTTCCAACTTCAAATCCAGCCAAGGTGAGACGGGTTCAAGGGGTTCATTCTACATTTTATAACCCTGTCATGTTATCATTACCATGTCAAGAATTTTCTTCAAAGCTTTCTCAAAATTTAGAAAATGTGAACTCAAATAAGATCATGCTTAGCTTCTTCAGAGATGCAGATGGTTGACAGTGAGCTTGAACCTGTCCCCAAGGGTTGTGTTTTGTCATTCCAATGTCCTGTCATCAAATTTTAAACCTGTATGTTCAAGGAAAGGTGACTATCAAAAACTTTTCGAGAGACTTTGTCCAAAGAAGTGTCGAATGAGGAGGAAAAATGGTTTATGAATGATGTCTTGATATTAATGTGGAGACTGAAAAGTTATCTACAGTTTCATTAAAACAGGCGGTCGGAAATTTAGATATTCAGGATTTGAGATTAGGTTCCAAATGTAAATGGTATTGAAAATTGAATTATCTCCCTTTGATGACATGAACCAGACAAGCTATATGAATGATAAACACTCACATTGTACAAGATTTTTCATAAATGAGTTACATCATCACTTGTCAATAATCACACTTGTACATACAGGTACAATATATTTGTTATTAATAAATTCATCTCAAAATCATGTTCTTGTTTGTTACACTGTTGTTAAGGTCATATTCATGAATTAAAATAACTTTCCATAAAAATTTGTCAACAAACAGCAAACTGTCCAAACTTGATTTATGGATCCTGCTAGTGTAAGAGGAATGACAGAGTCAAAGATGTGATATTCTTTGCACCCCCGAATGGCTCTCTCGATGTGAATCCTGAGTCTTGCAATTTCTTGAGTTTCTTTAACTTCCATGCGAGAAAATGTTCCTTTATCTCTTAGAAAAGGAGGAATTATTAACTTTGCACCTTTTGGGGTGAGTAGGTCTTGTATCACAAATCCTTTGTCTGCCATCACATCCTCTCCAAAATCAAGTAAGTCCAATAATCCACACTGTTTGGTTATTTCTTTATCAGACACCGAACCTGTGTACAAAGAACTGACAAAGATAATCATGCCATCTGGTGTGATTCCAATTAGTCCTTTCATAGTTGAGTGAGACTTGTAGTTGGAATACATTTCTTGTTTTTGAACTGGGAGATTGCACTCTGATCTCTGTACAGTCTTATATCACTCTGGTATTAGGAAATGTCCTCTTAAAACACTCTGGCATAGTTTTATTGATAGCAGATCTCTCTTGCCAAATCGGTAGCATCAAGAATATGACATACACATAATTAGACCAAATGACCAAAATACGGCTCACTGAACTGACAGATACATCAAACCTCACTGCTAAATCAACATAAAAAAGCCCTGTCTGACACGACATAAGAACATGAAAAACTGATCAATTAATTGAATGGATTCATCTCTGAATATGTCACTCTTTATCTGTGAATTTTCTGTATTTGAACTTCGTTGTCTCTGAACTTGACTCCATCGCACCATGTTGACAGCTGCTGGCTTCAGTGCATCGAACGTTGAAATGAAATCATCATAAGTCCTAAATCCTGTGTAAAACTGTATTAATTCTTGATCATCAGTGAATCGGTTGATACCAAACCTTTTGGAACATGCCGTAGCAAGTTTTTCTTCTAATGTCCGTGTGTATTTCTTCAGCGATGCCAGCTGGTCAGCAGTACTAGTTGGTGGATCAGCATAGTCATGATCAGGCATATGAGCTGGTGTAGATACATCTGTAGACGTCTCTGTGGGGCTGTCCTGAGTGTCCTCATATGAAATGCTAGGACGAAAATAATATTGAAACACTCTGAAAGTTAGGAAAATATGGAAAATGCAAAATATGTGGGAATCTATCAAAATCACATTAAACCAAACTTTGCAATCTATCAATTAGACTTATTTGGGTGAGTGAGTGAGTTATTGTTTAACGCCGCTTCGGCAGTATTGCAGCCATTAGCGGCGAGACTAATTTGGAATCTCACCTATGTGTCTTCTGAAATCAAATATACCAACACGGGTTGATTGAAGTTACAAACAGGCATACTTAAATCAATTAGTGTTGATATATTTGTTTACAAAAGACATGGTAAGTTTTTATTTATCATTCAAAATAATTTCTCAACAATTATTAGCAAAAGATTAACATATCTGCCAATTGCCTTTTTAGTGCCTTTTTAATTTCTCCATCACTGACCTCAAGTGAGGTCATAGAACTGATTGTGACGTCATCAGCATTGTGGCATAGATTTGACAGCAGCGTTCTCAGTTATGTCAAAGCCGTGTGATGTCATTAACTGATGATGCAAAAGGATTTAGATGATTTCATTACAACTATATATGCTATATAATGTAGATATTGCTTCATCTCACACACAAGTGATATCAACCATAGGAGCCAGTTTGAATTAACATATTAATAAATGTTTTTGACATTCTATACCAACCTTCTTGATCGCTTTTTAGGCAGCTGTCTCTCTTTCTGATCCTTCCAAGAAAATATGGTTGGACATGCTCCTTTCTTCAATCTGCGAATTCCTGTTAGGGTCCGCTGATAGGAGTTGGCAAGAAAATGTTCCGAACACACATGAGTTGAGTCCGTAATCTGTAAATGTTTTGAAAATACACAATTAAAAAATGAGTAAAAACTCTAACATTCACCATAATACTGTATTATACATCATATTCCGTCGTTATGAACTTTTTTTTAGCGAAATGCTTACCAGATAAAATGAAGAAAACAATTTGGTTGCTATTGCCATGATATATTTGCAGAAGAGGAAGATGCATTTATCCGTCCAGGTGCTTGTAAATGTTTCATCTTTGCAAATCTTGCAGATTCGTTCACGGTTTTATATACATATGAATGCAAAACAAAATGTGCATATATGCACTGATTTAATCGTATACTAATGCTGATCATATAAACACGAAGACCCGGGTTCGAATCCCGATTGAGGCTGGAAACATGTGTGACCGTGGTCTTTTACTGCGGTCAAGACAAGGGCCCTAGGGCAAAATATGACTTTGTCATGGTGACGTGACGTCATTAACAATGCTATGATATTACGTTTCGTCCATGACACTGCATTCAAACACCGGTGGTAGATCGCCAGCAAAAGGTTGTAAGTGGAATTTAGCTCATATTCATTAATTTCATGATGTTTGTAATAAATAGAATAATATATTCGTGTCTATGTCATACTATATTTATGACACTTGTACCTGAATATTTGTAGATCCCTCGCTCTCCCTCGCTGTAAAGTATTAGTATGACATAGACACTCATATAATATCATCTATATCTATAATATACAGTTACAGAAAACACATTGGGCTTATCTTCCAGTGTCATCTAGTGCTCGGATATCTAATGTCGTATATATCACAAACTGTTCCAGGAAACTCCACCATTCATGTAGGAGCATCTGGTGAACACAGGAAGTATGTTTCAGATAATCTGTTTTCGTTGATTTGATTGGTTAGTTCAATGTGACGACAAACGTTCAACAAGTTGGCGTTAACGTTGCATCTGGTGCTGATAAAATCAAATGCTTTATATTGCATTGTTTCCGTGTAGATATCACAGTTTATGCAGTCGTTGTCACTCGAACTGATCTACACGTTATTAGTCGGGCATATATACAGTTGGAAAACTGTTGGAAATTGTTGCTGAAAGATTCGTGTGAGTATCCATATCCAACTTCCAAACGCAAGGCATAACTCTTGCCAGTCTGCATTACTGGCTGATTTAACCCTTGCGGTATTTCCCTCGCTTTCTTGTGTCGAGGCAGTGAATCGCTGCATAGCAGGCCTGGATTTCTTGACACAGATTTCTTAAGGAAATACTGCAAGGCCTAAATCAGCCAGTAATGGAGACTGGCAAGAGTTATGCCTTGCACTGGGAAGTTGATCCATATCAAGCTATAGTTTGTCCTTTACTCAATGGAATATAAGGGTATGAAATGTAAAAGATAAAGTCGTATAAATACAAGAGCTACAGGTTTACTGTTGCTATTTATTCAAAATATAGACACTTTTCATATGTAACTTTTGCAAATCACATCCTATTCACAGTTTTGATTTCTTGTTAACAATCAGGACATACTGTTTATATTAATAATGAAATATTTAGGGTTTATTGTTTTAATATTCTCAAAGAACTACATGCTACTCCAAAACGTAAATGACTTCGAAGCAAATATGTTTGTTGTTATGTGGACATCCTGCTTTTCAACAATTGAGAAGGTAGAGCTGAAATAAGTCAATGTAATTTGTCTTGAACAGGCCTTTATTCAATAATAAATTTGTAAATTTGACGACGTGATAAAACAGTATTCTCTGAAACAGACGTTCATCATTCTTTTTTTCCAAGCACTTCTTTCAATGGGTAGGTATGTAGATAAATTTCACAATGTAAAAGTGAAAATTTTAGGGGTTCTAGGTTGGGTCTTTAGTCTCTTTGAACATGCTGCACCATGCAAAACAATACCTCCTCATTTGTTTTTGTCTACAATCGTTGCTGAGGGTTATCATGTTCAGACTCTTTGTACAAGTTCCCAGAATCAACATCTGCATGCACTCAACCAGGGGTACGAACACATCCTACAGCACACGTTCAGCTGTTTCAAGGGATGCTGGTCAGATACTGTGTTTACAGGAGCAGATCTCTCATATATTAAATACAGTCTTTGGGCATTAACCATTGATATTGACCATTGATCAGAACAACACACTTAATGTTGGCCATATTTACAACCAATCTTGTCGTATGTCTAACCAGAGATTAGATAAGTTTTTAATGATGTTGACAAGCACATCAGACAAGCACATCAGAGGTTTTCAAATTTACCAAATTTGACAAAAACAAGAATAAATGAATATAAATCTTGCTAGGTTCCCTCTTGCTATGCGTGTGACATAATGAAGCCAGTTTATGTAACACACCCTGAAACTGGCTCATTTAATTTTGTATCAACTTAATGAAGCCAGTGTATGTAACACACCCTGAAACTGGCTCATTTAATTCTGTATCAACTGTTTCTAACCCAAAACTTAAGGTTGTATCATTAGGTAATGTTATTCTCCAGTATCTCGTTTCCACATAGAAAGTTTACGTTAAAATAACTAGTGTATTTCCTCTCTATTTTCAAACAAGGGTATAGGTTACAGCAAATGACAAAGGTGATGTGATTTAACAAGAATTCAATGAAATCATCACATTTTCCTTCTGCCACCGAATCAAGGCTCTTATATTGGATTAAAACTTCAGAAAATACTTGAAGAGCACGTGATTTGACATTTTGCAACTGAACTAAACGACTGTATGTAAATATATCATTCTATAGATATATACTTCATATATCAGGAAACGTTCATTTGCGTTACAGATCAAAGCTATTTTTGATACCCAAGAATTCGGACCTGTCAATTACAAAACAATTTTAATTTTTTTTAAATACTCACGGAATCATAATGCTTTTTCAGTTTGTATCTATTTATTATTTTGTTCAGCTATGTAGTTCCTGTATATTATACTGAAATAACTTTTTTCAAACTAGGTCTATCACTGGACTCTAATGTCAAGGAGAATGTATGCATATTTTATATGTTACTGGTATTATCTAATTCCTAATCTATGATTTACAGGCACAGGTCAATGCAATGTATATGCATATTAACAATGCATTTAGAAAATGTTAAAATAACTAAAAACAAACAGTGAATGAAATCCATGATAAATAAACAAATCTACACACATTTTCTGCAGACACTTTGGTTGAACCCACTCCACCAAGGGAAGTAAGATTAAGAAAGTTGAATCCTGCCTTATCAACAATCGAAAGTTTGTGGGTCTTACCGTGATCTTTGTAAATCACCTACCAGGTGTAAATTAAAACAGTTGAACCTTATCATAATATTTTCCTGGTTGAACAATCTCATGAGAGGATAATCCGTGAAGAAACACCTGATGAGAGGTTACCTACAAAAAGAAAGCTGAAATCGATAACTTTTTTCAAAATAAGGTTTGTGTTAGGTGTGCACGAAAGATACTAGCAATGTGATACAATTCGTAATCCATTTTTGTTACAAAAATGTTTGGAAAAATCCCGAGTTCGGAAGAAAATGTGGAAGACATCACATTCAATACATTACAATGACAAATTGGTTATCCATACGTTTGTCTTATACGTGTTCACCAACTTCTTAATGCCTCACAAGAATCTCCAATCCATATTCCACATTCCAATTCGTTTGTATTAGTCATTCAAAGGATGTCCAACACTCACTGTGTTGTTTCTCTGAAGAACTTCTTACCCCTATGTTACCTCATTTCTACACATATTTGAGTTGGCATACAATATAATACTATTAAAAGAATAAGTAAAGACCAGCTTTATGAAAATTTAAAGGCAGCAACATCGGGAACTTGATTCCGACTCAGGTATCACATCTCAGATATTTAAGTTTGAACTTTTGTGCCTCTAGATACGATTATGATAGACATAAGAACCCTTCTACTCGTCTTGACCATCTCCAGCGTTAATGGCTGGTGGGGTCGGCGCCGTAAAGACGTACATCATCACCATCACGTCAACACGAACAACTGTCACTGCATCAAAGTTATCAACGGTATCCTGGGTCGCCTGGACAAGATCGAGAAGAAGATAGGACTCAGAGATGTTGCAGAGATCCTGGACGTTGATGAACATTACCCTGGGCTTGAGGACTTTGCTGCTCATCTTGACACCAAACGTAAGTTTAAGGTTGAAGGGTAATATCATGTTTCGAGGGCAAAACTTATCAAACAAGACGGGAGTACACACCCATATTTATGTTGATATTTGGTCTTATATGATGCCCATGGTTTATGCACATTGCAAGTGTGAGGACGGGGTGATACACATTAGGATATGGCGGCATTGGCGTTGATTGCAGTGTATGAATCTTTATTTGCAGGCGACGGTACCTTTGATGGAGTAGAACTCTCCTCTCTGGTAAAGAGAGGATCAAGTAAGTGTTAATATTTACTAACTTAATAGGTGAATACATTTAAATCTAAATAGATGAAGATATAATATAATATTCCTTCTTCTTTCATACCGAAACTAAAAGGAAATTCTTAACGAAGAAGCAACCACCATGTTATCCTCATTGTTCTTAACGTGAGCAAACTACCTTGGAATTTATATTTTCAATAAAGTTACTAATCACTTGACACTGCTCGATATGGGTTCTTTTTTCATTCCAACCGATCAGTATCTAAACTCACGGGCAAAAGAAACGTCACCACATTTTGAAAACAGTATAAAATGAAATATTGATGTCGGAGAAAATAGATTTTGTATGTATTTGGTAGCCACATGTTTTCTTAAGAAATATTCATAATTTCATACATCAGAGTATGCAATTTTTATTTTTACATCTGTTCAAATTGACATTGGGTGCTAAAATCGTTTTTTAAAGATGTTTTTGGCCCACAATATTTAGTATTTAAGTTTAAAACATTGAACAAGTAGAAATCTAATTAACTTAAGATATCCTCGACATAAATAACCTTCTTTGATTTAAATTTTGTTGACGCGTCTTTACTGTAGGACGTCTCAAAACAAGCCAAAACTGGCTTTTTGAGGCTTCTATCTCGTCTAGTTAAGGAGATTCCAAAACGACCATTTCTTAAAACTTGTGTTTCTCAGAGTTATGAATAGATAATGTTTTGAAAATTCATATTTAGTATTGTTGGGTTCTGAAGACATGGTGTAACGCTGTTTCAGTCGCATTTATCGCCCGATGATTGAAATATCTTGTATTTTGTATGGGGACGTTTCTTTTGCCCGTGAGTTTAGCCTTGGAAACTAATATCTGATGGCAGTGATACATGAGCCATGACAAAGTTTTGCCATGTTTCCATGTCTGGATTTTTCAAAAATATAAACCCATTTCTCCACTTCCACTCCTCATTCTCACATTCTCAGTAGCAAGTTCCAGTTCCGTCAAGATGTCTAACCATTGCAATTGTGGAAGAGCCGTCATTGACAACTTCAACATGGGACTCTAAAGACTCAACTAAAATGATATCTTATGTAAATATCTACCTCTTGATCATCCTGATATTCACTACGATAATCTTTATATGTACTTACTCATTATGTTGTTATAATTTATGAATCTTCAGGCGGATCTGAAGATGAATCAAGGGTATGGTTTGGTCCTGGGTATGATCGAGGAGGGTCCTGAATTATTAACATCAATGTCTGTTAGCAAGAAGATGTGTTCTTCTCATGATTGATTTGGGCCATATTTTCATAAGATAATGATTGTGTTGCTGCTTACCTAGAAAGTTCTTAAAGGTCACTGTCCCGAAATCAGAGAGACTTAAACTGCGATAAACTCCTTACTAAATTAAAAAAGCAAGACAAATGTTTCACCATGCGTGTACCATGTCATTAGGGCAGAGGCAGGGTTCTGTTGTTCCTTAATTTTACGATTGTCCATTGTATCACATGCAGGAATTTTAAATTTCAAAAGTCGCACATATCTCTAATTTCATTGACATTCTGGTATTTGTGCCATTTTCAGATTTCCCGAACATCACTGTACCAACTGTGCAGGAACCAATAAACTATTGTGTTATCAGTTGTTTGTTCTTGGATATCATGATTCGAGTATAATTAAAACTGTTTCAATTTATACATCTTAGTCTTTTAAGATATTATTTCCACGGGAGTGATTCTAAAATATGTGACTGTTTATTCTTACAACTAATTTACCACTTTAGGCAAACACGAATTCGAGGGGTAAAATATCGCAGTTTATCTAACTACTTTCTATGGAGAAAAGCAAGTTTGATCAACATTTCGTCTCCTGTTCGTGATGGATTTATCACACATTTTCATGGAGTTGTAAAACAAAATACCAATTAAGCATGTAATTCACAGGCTGTAATAAATCTTATCAAATTAGCACTGGCTACTAACCCAATTTAAATTTTCAAAACATTTCTTACTTTCATATCTTAAACTACTATTAATTAACTGTTAAACTTATAAGAAACAGAATATCTGATGGAGTTTGTCAAATACCTGAAATTACTCAGGATGACATACATCTGCTATGTTAGACACTCCATTTAGTATTTTCTTTAAATATGTTATTACTTTTTAAAGTTTTTCATCCATAAAGTACTGTTCTTTATGTCAATTACAAAACGTTTTACTAACCCGTTTAACGTTTGAGTAGAAAAGTTAATATTCAGCAGCAGAGCCTGTCAGTACTTTAGGTGTGACCTGGAAGCAGATGGTCTTGACACTTGAGAATCGATATTAACAACATCTGATTGCAGTCGACTACACCAGCGTTCACACGTTCACATTCTATTTATCAAAAATAATGTAACAGAGGAAATCAAGAATTTGTAAATGTTTGCTGTTATTTATCCAAAGTTCATGTTCATTCCAAAAGGTTGTGGTTATTTAAAATATACATGATAAATGCTCTAAGAAACATCACTACAAAAGTGATATAAATCGTTGTAAATGAGAATCAATTTCAACACTTATCTTTCAGTATACAAACTCTTGTAGAAATCTACATTGAAAATCAACAAGCGTTCAAGTCAAGTCTACAGGAATAAAAAAAATATAGAAAATATTGTTTCAGTCAATTCACAATTATTAAACAAAGGGAAAAGTAGAATACTTTATGTTCAATATTTTGATTTGCTGAAATTAACATTTTACATATATCATTTATTATGTCTTTCATATTGTTTTAATTGAATCACTGTCCAAACTTCGGTGACTTTGTTACCCCAAGGTTCAAATCATCAAATTTACCAAACCATAAGAGTGTGAGGCTTACTATAAACCCCGATCCTTTGCGTGGAATTAACTTTGATATTTGTTTTATTATATAAAAGCTATATCATTTTCACTTCAAACTACTAGAATAGAATAAATTAGATACGGTGTAACTCGTTCAATGCTATATCCTATTATCCTGTGCATTAATTAGTAATTTGTTCCCGCTTAGACTGGACCTTCAGTATGCTATACAGCATTAAAAGGTGCTTAACAAATATAATTACTGACTCACATACACACAATAGATAGAACACACAATTTAATAGCACAACTTGTAAATGGTAAAAACATGTTAAAAAACAGTGCACTGCTACATGCACTTTGAGAGAAAGTCAAAGTAGGGAAATAAGTATATGTAAAAAGTAATGTTTTGCACAGTCTTGTTTTTCACAACGTTTGATTGTTTCTGAGAGCATATAAGCATATACATTAGAAAAAGCGGACTGTACAGAAATAAGCCAAATAAATCATTTTCATCAACACTCATGGAATTTTAAATACAATGTGATTTTTTGCGTTTATCCTTTAATACTCTATTCAGTTGAAATAATAATAAATAATAAGTGTTCTTATATTGCGCCAACATTCCAATCAACGTGTCGTTGCTCTGTGCTCTAGACATTATTTCCCTGACGAAATTGTACTTTCGGAGCTGCAGAAGCGCTACACGAAGCCATGTACACCCTTTATTTCAGGTACCCATTTATACAGAACCCGGGCCTTTGGTGTGAGAGGCCAGCACGCTAACCACTACACCACTGTGCTCCACACTACACCACTGTGCTCCACTAACCTATATTTCAGGTCACAGGATCAAGAATTCCAATTGACCAAGGAGTCTGTACATGAAATTTCAAGTCTCTAGGGTCAATATTCAATATTTAATATGAATTCTTTAATTCAAACAAAAAATGTCCATACACTAATAAAATTGTCAATTTTCTGACGCCACGTCTTAAGTTAATTAGATAATGCGTTGTTCATATATTCATTATGCTACCTTGTAGCCTTGAGTGAATAAAAATTTTTCAAAGTTTCAAAGTTTCAAAGTCAGCGGTTCTTGAGAAGATGATGAAAATAGGTTTTAAGGTCATGGCCTCTGTGACCTTCATTTGGGGCCGCATGGTCATGAAATCTACAATTTAGAATCCCCATTGTCCAAGGATTCTGTACACAACTTTTCAGCTCTATATACCTTATGGAACTGGAGAAGAAGATGAAAATAGGTTTTTAAGGATGTGAACCCTGTGACCCTATATCGGACGGCCGGACGCCGGACACCATGCAATACCGTTCCATTAGCCCATCAGGCTTTCCAGATGAACTAACAATACAGAAGTAACTAAGATTACAAAGAGCAGTGAGTGACAAGAGTAGCCTTCAGTTCAAGGATTCTTGGTGCTATGAGATTGTCAAGTGCACGGTCAAAAGCATATTATGCAGTGGCGAATATAAATTTTAACGTGCATTGCAATATTGACTGAGCAATATACAATTCAAATTTTTACACAGAATTATGTACACACAAGATTTAATTTGTTTACAGTATTGTTGTCGCTTTTGTAATGTTAATAGTGAAACTGTACGTCATGCATTTTGTAAATGTGATGTTATTCAAACCTTCTGGAAGGAGCATATAAATGATTATTAATTATTAAATCCATATTTGCTTTTGAAATAACAACAACCATGGTTTGGTTTGGTTTATTTGATAACCCATTTGTTATTGCAAATATTGCTTTCTGCTTTATGTCTTTATATATATATATAACCTCAAATACTACTAAAATCATATAATGCCTTTATCGTTCTGAAATACATCTACATTATTGAAAAAATCATAAAAAGAAGAAACGGTAAATTGGATACATTTTCTGACATATGGTTTCGACGATTTCCAATGTTCAGTCTTTCAGTTCCCTACTATTGACTATATTGCAATCATTCATCATTTTGCAACTTTATCTGATGTTCCCATTGAGGTTTCATCATGTATTGTATTTATTTGTATATGTCTACTTTTCTTTGCCTGTAATCAACTATGGGAAGTCTCCATGCTCAAATAGTTACATAGCTTCTATTCGGGTCTTCACAGTTCGACATCTTTGTGAACCTGTGTTGGGAGACAACACACTCATTTATTAGATAGATAATTTCTACAATTGTATACTTATTCACAAGTCAGTAAAAAGATATTGATATATTTGTTTTAAAACAAACATACCAAATCTAATTAACAGTTAACTTTAGAACATTTTGATGTTTCAAAAAATAAATTTAAAATCATTGATAATTTTTTTCATATTCACTCATCACTTGCAACACGCAGTGAGTGAAGTGTACTTGTTTATATATTATTCAGAAGCATTGGCATGAATCAGTAGTTTGTTTTATCAATATTTTATCAATGCAAAATGAGGGGATCTATTTCTTACAACCCCCCTTGTGCAAGTGCAGGCAGTTAGTAAACTAGGCCGCATTATTTTTCTATGTCCAAATCGTAGTATATAGAGGATACTAAACGACCTTCTATTTAATACCATTTTTATTAAACGAGTTAATGATTTTGTATAAAACGAGCGAAAGCGAGTTTGATACTAAATCATTCACGAGTTTAATAAAAATGGTATTAAATAGAAGGAAGTTTAGTATTCTGTTTATTACTCGCCCACCAATAATCCAGCAAAATAGCCGACATGGCTCAGAAACTATGATTCCCGCAAGCCCGATGCCATTGTGACGACGTTACTTCCATTATGACGTCATAACCGCACACTATTGTGACGTCATACGTGCGGCGGTATTACACTAGTTTAATATTGCCATATAAATATTACACTGCAGTATCTTACACGGGCGAGTAATAAAAGAATATAATAAAACGTGTTGCAGGAAATATCACCTGGTGGGTGTAGAGCAACATTACGAATGTGAATGTGCAACACATTTGCATTGAAAGAGTGCCATATTATGCAGATCATGCAGGAACCGCTAGTGGAACAGCTGACTAAGGACACAACACCATGCTATAGACGGTTATTTACCGTATATACTCGAGAAGAAGTGCGCAATTTACAAGGCTCTGATCATCTTCAAATGACAAACACATGAATCTGAATGTGAATTATACTTACGTTCTCTTGTCGTATTTGGCTTAAACATATTTAATTTTTTGAAGAACTCTGTTGGTAAACAAGCTAAATGCTCATCATAATACCGCTTTTGTCGTATTTTAATGTAAACCTGTGCTTCGACCCTCTACCCCCATGAACCCTTGGTGGCAAACTATTTTTCTAAATATAACATTGTTACATTTAGGATAACACTACCTTCAGTAGTAAAACCTAGTATATTTTTTCGGGGCGAGTCCCTTGGGGAATTCTAACCAGGCAATTATCACCACCACTGATCAGCGGTTTACCACACCATCGTAGGTCTCAAGGTAAGCTGTTTAGCTACATTTGAATAAGTCGACAGTCCCTGTTGAAAGTTCGAATCCCATAAGAGATATGTTGACACTTCAGGAGAAATTTTAACCGATTGACCAATTTATTCCAACGATGATTACAGCCAGTATATCACTAATATATTAATGAAATACATAAATGTGAACAGTTAAAATTCGGTTAGAATTAAAGAAAGTGTTCAGTTCAAGTGCATTTCCATTGACGGCAACTATAGTTTGACTGGTATTAAACTTGCATGCCTGAGATCTATTAGAGGAACTACGGCATTATTTATGTTTTATATATATATAACCTAAAAGGAAATAACACTTGTACTTCCTAAAACATTTGATTGGTTAAGCGATGAATGACTATTGGCAATTGTCAGCTTGTATTCATATTCCTAAAAGATTCATGTAAGTACCTCATTTTACATATCTAGATAGAAGTTGAACATTTTGCAGATTATCCCTTGGTATCTGAACAATCGTATATACTACCGACAAAAAGAAAGGATACCAAGCATAATTGCTAGATATTTTAATCAAGTCGAGTTTTAAGTTTAGGAGTTTATTTGTAATAACGATAAATGCATAAATACAATAATTATAATATATCAGCTATTCATAACGTGATGTGGATATTTAACATGTTTCCTATTGTTATGAGGATATGAAATTATTGACACATATGAATGTATATGTTCTTCTGTATTTTACAAGTTTTTATGAAAAGCTTAGTTTTGGGGAAAATCTATCAATATCTGAAGGAAGTACGTTGCTTGATCAAGTGAAAAATATGTTTTGCCTTTCATGAAATATGTTTTGATTTCTGTAGGTACTATGAACTTTCGTCTTTTGTTTATTCCTTTACAGTGGGGAAATCATCCTCGATATTCCAGAGTATGCAATATATAACGGAAAGTTTAATTGCTAGATTGTATTAGTATTATTATAATGTCCTCAAGATGTATGTCACTATATTCTGTGTAGATCTATCGGAGCATATACTCTGGATTATCGGGAATCGATTGCAATGTTTTCCGCAATAAGATAGACAAGATCTAAATTAAGACAGGGAAACAATTTTACTAATAAGAGTGATTACCCTCTCTTATTTGGGTTTGAAAATGTCTCCGAAATATCAGATCTATATATTTCAATGCCATACAGTTTTAGCAATGTTCCTGTATTGTATAACTACAAGCAGTGATACTTTTAACCACAGTTATTGTTTGTTTTTTGTCCAACTGCATACAGTCGACGCCATGATCAAAATCAGCATCCTTCTACTCACCCTGACGATCTTCAGCGCAGACGGTTGGCTTTTCGGGGGTCGACGCCGAACTGACGTTCATAAAACTACGTAAGTAAACCCAACAACATATAGTATAGCGTGGTTATAATGCCAGGAGAAAATATGGCATTATATACAGGGTAGCCTTATAACCAACACAGTGTGGGACATTTTCACTTTTTAACAAAAAGTAGCTTCTCTGAACATTATTTCCTTTGTCAATGTAAAGTCGCTGGTAAATAGTGAATAAACTATGAATGAACTACTTTTTATGGATAAGCAACTTCTTTATTCTGCATATTTTTCGATATATAAAAATGCTATGTCGTTGCCACTCAAATAACCTTTGCCAATACAGAATAAAGGTGTATGTCTTTAAAAATAATCTTTAATCTTCATCACCCTAACTTCTAGAATGCCATTCAAATATCTCAGGAACAGTCATCTCTGCTTAACTGTACCAGTGTGTGTCCAGCAGTTGGCACTTGTAACAGGTGTTATTGCTCCCATACTTTCATCACATAACATATGCAGTCACTGAACACGATGTTTGTTGGTATTGCATGTGGATTGTGCATTGTGATTACGTTGGTGTCGTCTGATGTGTCTAAAACGATTGGATAATCACACTGTAATTAGTTAAACGAGTTCATACCAGTTGCAAAAGAGTCATCTAATGACTGGTATTATAACCAGGGAAACGTTATTTTTGTTTCATATAAACATTGCCAAATGGCATTTTATCCAGTTTGGCATTTAAAACCAGGGGCATGTTGATATCATAGGCTAGAAATTATAATTTAACATTTTTGAGTAAATGTCATTTTTTATACTTACCTGGTTGAAAAACCAACATTGCCCAACGCTGAAGCGTTCCTCAACATATATCACACAGAATTAAAAAGGGACGCTACCCGGTAAGGGTGGCGCTCGTGCCACGTGACATCGGTGACGTCATCATTCCCTAGTACAAGCGAGCACAAAACCCAAACCCAGGAGGGGAGGAAGGGCGGGAACTAACGAGCGTTGGTTTTTCAACCAGGTAAGTATAAAAAATGACATTTACTCAAAAATGTTAAATTTTTTACATACTTATCAGGTTTGAAAAACAAACATTGCCCAGATTACCACAGCAAGGAGGTGGGCTGAACCGAGTCACGTGCGCCACCGAGACGCGTCGCTTTACCCTTAGGCTGGCACGCCGGAGCACTGGATGGTGTGAAACCATGAAAGGTGGACAACCATCCATGCTGCGTGCGGTCCAAGAGAACTCACGCGGATTCTTAAATTGAGTGTACAGAGGTCGACGCCGTCCTAAAAAAGACAAACCTACACTCAACCTCTATGTGTCCGCCCCTGACTCGTTAAGTAGGGGGGGTAGAGTAAGAATCCTGGTACTGCTGTCATGCAAATACCCCGGTTGGGTTAACAACTGCACTCATAGGCAAAAAAACAACCAACCACAAGTATAATAACAACAAGTTTTATTGTACACAACCAAGTGAATACCAAAACAAGTACATAACAGCGTGGATGCACCCACCCCCGCTAGGGGTAAGGTGCGTTCCGTCGTACGACTGAAAGAGGTGCCGCTGTCCGCTGCTGGGCGGACACCTGAGGACCCAACCTTGACACACCTGCCAAGTCCTCTGTGGACACTTCCCGTAAGTAGTGGTCAGCAAAGACCAACCCCGACTTCCAAAAACATCCAGCCAGAATGTCTGACCCGGCGATGTTGCAATGAAAAGCCATCGTAGCAGATACTGCTCTGATCTCGTGGGGATTAGCGCGAGACGGGGGAGGGAGGTCAGCCGCCTTGTAGGCGTTGATTACTGCTGACCGCAGATACACCCCCAAAGCCCGTCTGTCAAGCTCCTTGACAGTCCGTGGTGAGTGAGGCAGAAAAAACCGACGCCTCCCTTGTCTGATGCCCCTTGTCCGTTCTGTATAAATGCGGAGCGCGCGGACAGGGCAAAGGGAAAGGTCCGTGACCTCTGACGAGTCGGTTTCAGCACCTAATGACGGTATAAGAAAGGTCCTTCCCCTCTCATCCGCGGCCTGGTTTTTACAGACAAAGTCTGGGGCCAGGCCCAACGTTGCAGACCCTCCGTCTCGGCGCTCGAACCTTAAAAGGTCAGCGTGAAGAGCGTGGAGCTCTGATATCCTCGCAGCTGAGGCCATTGCGACCAGGAAGGCCGTCTTGACAGTGAGACGAAGGAGGGTGGTATCCGACAGGGGTTCATAAAAATCTGAACGTAAGTGCCCAAGCACTATCGCCAGATCCCACTCAGGTGGTCTAGGCTTGCGCCGACCGTCGACCTGACGAAAGGTCTTAACCAGGCCCTTCAGAACCGAGATGTCGAGTCCCGGGGAGCGTTTGCGAACTACCGACATGATCGCCGCCAGATTGGTATTGATCGAGGAGGCTTTGAGCCCTCTCTTGTTCCTCATGTACACCAAGTACTCGGCAATCTGGGGCAGTGAGGCCACCTCCACTTCAAAGCCCTGCTCCTCGCAGAACGAGGCGAAGGCACGCCACTGGAAGTCATAGAGCTTCCTTGTGGTCGGCCGTTGAGCTGTTGCTATGGCCTTGGCCACGCGTTTAGAGTACCCGCTCCGCCTTAACCCCTTTTTGATAAAGCCAGACGTGAAGATTGAGGACCTGCAGGATCTCGTGTACACGTCCGCTTGGGTTGCTCCGGAGCAGGTCCCCCCGGAGGGGTATCGGAACTGGCTCCTGCAGAGCTAGTCTGCACAGAGGAACGAACCAGGCACGAGGCCACCAAGGATCTTAGAGCGGTGCATACCTTACGCATCTGTCCACGACAGCAAGAGGCAGCGAGGGTGAGGGTATAAGCCCCGAACACCCTATGAGGACCTATCCGCAAAGAGTAGCACGGGAGGCCCCGCAAACGAGTGCAACTAGAGGAGAAGCTAGCATCCGAGACGGAGGGCGCAACACTACCTTGCAACCCATCTAGCCCTGAGACGGACCCTCACAAGTGGAAGAGCGTACACTCCCACACTAACCGGGACACTAACCTTCATGGTAAGTTGGTCACAAGGCCTAGGAGCGGAGGTTCGCAAGGCAAACCCTCAAACGCTAACACGGCTCACGATCAACCCACGAGGCAACACGCGTAACTAGACGCTGACCCTCATGTAAGGAAGTCGCAAGACGAAGGCTAGTGAGAGTAACTGTCACTCTCAAGGCAACCCGCCCCAGAGGCAGACGCTCCCAAGGCGTACCCTCTCATTCTAACACAACTTACAAGGTGACATGCGTAGCGAGACGCTGACACTCAAGTTGAAAACTGGCGCGAGTGAAGCTCACTCGCAAGTCAACCCGCACCAGAGGCGTACGCCAGCAAGGCGTACCCTACACGCTAACACAACTCCCGAGGCAGGCCGTGTAGCGAGACGGTAATCCTCCAGTTGAAAGCTAACGAAAATAACACTCACAAGACAACCCGCCCACTACAGGCGGACACTCGCCAGGCGTACCCTCACACTCTAATGCAACTCATTAGACAGGCTGCGTAGCAAGACGATGACCCACAAGTTGAAAGCTAGAGTGAGTAACACACACTCGCAATGCAACCCGCCCCAAGGCGGACGCACGCAAGCCGTACCCTCACATACTAACACAACTCACAAGGCAGGAAGCGTCGTGAGACACTGACCCTCAAATAGGAAGCTCGCGAGAGTAACCCTCACTCGCAAGACAACCCACCGAGGTGTACGCTCGCAAGGCGTACCCTCACATGGTGACACAACTCATGAGGCAGACAGCGAGATGCTGATCCTCAAGTTGAAAGCTAGCGAGAGTGAGACTCATTCGCAAAGAAAACTCACTTGCAAGGGACAAACTAACACAAGGCAGCGTACTGAGATGCTGAACCTCAATTAAAATGCTCGCCTGAGAAACACTTACTCGCAAGGCGTGCCTTCATATGCTAACACAACTCATGAGGCAGACAGCGAGATGCTGACCCTCAAGTTGAAAGTTAGCGAGAGTAACACTCGCTTGTAAGGCTCATACCAACACAAGGCAGCGTAGTGAGAGGCTAAACCTCAAACAGAAAGTTCGCCTGAGTAACACTTACTCGCAAGGCGTACACTCACAAGCTAACACAACTCATGAGGCAGACAGCGGGATGCTGACCCTCAAGTTGAAAGCTAGAGAGAGCAAAATTCGCTTGTAAGGTGCAAACTAACACAAGGCAGCGTACTGAGACGCTGAACCTCAAATATAAAGCTCGCCTGAGTGCCACTTACTCGCAAGGCGTGCACTCACATGCTAACACAACTAATGAGGCAGACAGCGAGATGCTGACCCTCATGTTGAAAGCTAGCGAGAGTAACACTGGCTTGTAAGGCACTAACTAACACAAGGCAGCGTGCTGAGACGCTGAATCCCAAATAGAAAGCTCGCCCGAGTACCACTTACTCACAAGGCGTGCACTCACAAGCTAACACAACTCATGAGGCAGACAGCGAGATGCTGACCCTCTAGTTGAAAGCTAGCGAGAGTAACACTCGCTTGTAAGGCACAACCTAACACAAGACAGCGTAGTGAGACGCTGAACCTCAAATAGAAAGCTTGCCTGAGTAACACTTACTCCATAGGGATGAACCCACATGCTACTCAACTCACGAGGCAGGCAGTGTAACGATACGCTTATCCTTATATAGAAGGCTAACGAGCGTATCACTCACTCGCCAGGAACCTCGCAAGACGTACACACACTCGCAAGGAAACTCGCAAGTCGTACACTCACCTACTACCACAACTCACGAGGCAGGCAGCGTAGCGAGACGCTGACCCTCAAGGTAGAAGGCTAGCTAGAGTAACACTCACTCGCAAGGCGTACCCTCACATGTTAACCCCACTCACGAGGCAGACAGCGTAGCGAGACGCTGACCCTCATGTTGAAAGCTAGTGAGAGTGACCCTCGCAGGACAACCCGCCCTATAGCAACCTGTGACCCACCCACAACGGGCCAGCGTAACAAGACGCTAAGCCATAAGGATAGGGCTGGCGAACGCATCACTCACCCGCAGACGAGCCCGATCCTGGGAGCCAACACTTGCATGTCGGAGGACGGACCCCAACCTTCTGACACAACCTGCAATCAACTCCGCGAATCGGAGAATCATAGTCGCAAGGTTAGGTGACAGGAGAAGGCTCGCTCACACGCGAGCATAACCCGCCAAGCGGATTAAGGCATGACTAACGAGAGTCAGCACTCATACGCAATCAAGCTCGTCCCTGAGGTCGAAGCTCGCAAGGCGGAGAGCGAACACTCACACACAAGCATAACCCGCCAAGCGGGTCAAGGCATGGCTAACGAAAGTTAACGCTCACACGCAAGCAAGCCCGATACTGAGATCGACGCTCGCAAGGCGGAGAGCGAACACTCCCACGCAAGCATAACCCGGCAAGCGGATCAAGTCATGACTAACGAGAGACAACACTCACTCACAAGCAAGCCCGACACTGAGGTTGACGCTTGCAAGGCGGAGAGCCAACGCTCACACGCAAGCATAACCCGCCAAGCGGCATGGCATGTTACGCTGGCATGACTAACGGGTCGTTAAGAACCGACTTGCGGAACCCGTATCGGCAACAAAAACCCGCGAAAGGCCCAGGCGGAGCCATCACTCACTGATGAAACCGTCAACTAATGCGAGTGAGTGAGACAGAAAGTGAACCCCCAAGCGTAACTCAATTCGTTAACCCAAGACGGCAATGAATGAAACCTATTCACAGGCGAGTTCACGCTTGACGAGTGTACGACTGTACACTTAATCACTTAACACTTAACCACCTGCCACACACTCTCGTCACCTGACAGGCGAGAGCAGGTGAGTTGACACTCACTCGCTAAGGGACTCACGCTTGGCGAATGTACGTCCGTACAAACACACTATCACCTGACACGCGAGAACCGGTGAGTAAACACCCACTCGCTAACGAGTTCATGCTTAGCGAATGTACTCCTGTACAAACACACTCGTCACCCGACAGGCGAGAGCAGGTGAGTCGACACTCACTCGCTAAGGAACTCACGCTTGGCGAATGTACGTCTGTACAAACACACTATCACCTGACACGCGAGAACCGGTGAGTAAACACCCACTCGCTAACGAGTTCATGCTTAGCGAATGTACTCCTGTACAAACACACTCGTCACCCGACAGGCGAGAGCAGGTGAGTACGCTTGGCGAATGTACGTCCGTACAAACACATATATCACCTGACACGCGAGAACCGGTGAGTAAACACTCACTCACTAACGTGAACACACTTAGCGAATGTACGCCTGTACAAACACCCTCGTCACCTGACAGGCACTAACACCTGACACGCGCGGGCCGGTGAGTAAACACTCACTCGCTTATGAGTTCACGCTTAGTGAACGTACGCCTGTATAACCACAGGTGAGGAGACACTCACTCGCTAGCGAACACACGCTAGGCGAATGTACGCCTCGCTAGCGAGCTCACACTAGGTGAAAGCTCGTTCACCAGCTTGGCGAGTGCTCGTTCACACGCGTATGCTCGCACAGCGGAGGGCATACCCCCACCCCATTCACTAACCCACCAGGTGAGCGAACCAAGGTGAAAGCGAAGGCTAGCGAGAGCCTACGCCAACCGAGAGGCGAGAGACCAACCGACAGTCAGTCAAGCAATATACACGTGCACGACTAGCACGACTAGCACGTGCAGCCCGAGCAAGACAGGCAGCCTGGCAAGGCGAGAAATGCACCAAACTGACAACTCCAAACCCGACCCAAAAGTCAACTAATTGGCGAAAATTAGTTCAGCAGTTGGTCAGGAAAGGACAGAAAGGTACTTATAACAATAACTCTGAAGATATGAGGAACTAGGAAGACTTAAAAAGCCTATAAAGTAGCGAAATTAGTCGAGAACAGAACACACGGGTGACCGTATGCTCGCTCAACAAATAAGGGAATGATGACGTCACCGATGTCACGTGGCACGAGCGCCACCCTTACCGGGAAGCGTCCCTTTTTAATTCTGTGTGATATATGTTGAGGAACGCTTCAGGGGGAAGCGTTGGGCAATGTTGGTTTTTCAAACCTGATAAGTATGTAAAAAACTATTATTTTAGAAATTTGTATAAAGGAAGATGTAAGTATTATTCATTAGATGTTCTCACATTCTGTATAAGTATTCAAGTATTTTGCATCTTCCCATAGTCAGTATATACTTTAAACATTACATCCAGTCATAGAGATAATCTGTAATTTATTAGCAGACATTTTAGCTATTCTAAATTGATATATTGTTACTGTTAATCTTTTGACAAGCGTTAAAAGCCCTTAGGCACAATTAAGATAATCCATTTAGATACTTTTATTCCTTTAACCTAACCAGACATGCCAATCTATTAGAACAATGAACCAGCTACTATATTTATATACTGTCAACTTAATTATTCCTCGGATGAATGAGGCATAACCATCTCATTGGCTATATAAACCGATGGGACATCAGAGAAAGTAGATTCGCTTTTGGAACTCGAGCATCAGACTCTGACATGTCTTTAAGTTCATCTCAGGATACCAAATTGGACTCATCTCTACCTATGTTGTAGCAATTGCCTCTTGAGGGGATAGGATTCAACTGTTATCTACAAGTTGTACTTGTTATTATGTTGTTATGTATGTTATGTGTGCATAACTGTTTCAAGGACTTTGGATTTCATCTGCCTAGAGTTAATTCCCCGTTATATCTAGACAACCCATCAACACGAATATTGTATGTTTGGATTACAACAAGTGAGACCTTGTCCGAACATATGATAATAACCACGGTATAGTATATATTACCATACTGTCATAAATAGGCCCCTCGTTTGTTGTTCTACCTCTTCACCTGCTGTTGTGAACCTCATTTAATTTTCATGTATACATGGTATGTGAGACAGGTTGATAAGGGTGTTTGCATGTGGTCCTATGCTTTGCTCATTAGAAGTTCTGCAACAATGAGCCTGGCTCGCCACATGGGTGGGTGACCCGCTTCATTGCTTGATAATCTGAGATTAGGGAAGGCAGTTTCTTGCCTTACACTAAAATGAGTTGAGAGACGCATAGTAAGTGACTTTATTCAAAATGTACCTCTGTTTCCCAGGTGATCTTAGAGTAATAAGGGTGGAAGTCCATAACGGGAAAGTTTAATTAGGTCTTCAAGACGTATGTCGTGAAGACCTATTGTTCTTATCCTGATTTTTTCCTTATTATTTGTACTTTTTTTGCGCCGTTTTCAGCAATATTGACTGCACCGATATCAATGAAACTGTCAGAGGTGATGGGCCTAGGTGTAAGCTAGTGCACTACGGAGCCGATTTTTGAATTTGTACTTCCTTCTTGAGTTATCTCCCCTTGAAGTTGAAACTTCAAACCTTAATAGCTCGAGAACTATTCACAATATTTTCATAAAACTTTCACCAAAATGTGGGCAACAACATTCCCCATCGATTGGGCCCATAGCAGTTTTCGGCCGTAGAAATAGATTTTTTGCTATTTCGAAAAAACTGCAAATTTGGTGAACTTTCACGGTTTTGAGGGTACGCGTCTTCAAAATCTTCTTCTAAATAAAGGCAATACATACAGACACATAGTGTAGCTCATTTGGAAGCTACAATATTGCTGTTTATATGAATCTATCAACCTCAGATCTATCTCAAACAGTTTCAGAGGAACAGCAACTTGAAAATTGAACTTTTTGAAAAGAGGATTTTCAGCCTTTGACTTTAAAGGGACATAACTCTGTTACGAATGAAGTTATGTCAAAGGTACTTATTGCCCTCTATTTCTAATAACTAGTTCAACAATTCAATAACACATCATTATCATATAAAAGTTATTAGTTTGGGCATATTCCCAAAACAGTGAAATATTTTGATTTTGAGACTTTTTGAGGTGTTTATCATTTGGGGAATAATTGATAATGAACCACTGAAGATAGGAAGACTTTAAATAGATCATGGTGATGTAGAAACGTCATTTATTAAGGACAATATTTTTCAAGCTCAAATCTGTCTTAGTTTTTTTGTGACAAGCCATTTTCAACAAAGTTGAAAGGTTCGTAACTGCTTAACTTCTTTTGCTATTGAAATTTTACATACACCTACGTATGCACACTGTCAAGAAGAACAACTTTTATGTTGACCGCTTTCATCAAAAAGTTGATAGTTAAGCCTTGAACATTGCAAGCGATGTATAGGGGTCCAAATTTAAGCCTTTTTGAGTATTTTCTAGAATATTCAGAACAGCATAACGCATTAATTATGTATGCAATCTAAATGATGATTACATCTTTTTAAATGGAAATGAAAGCACAACATTTTCCATATTAATGTCTTACCAATGAGAAATATATTGTAAGGTACATTTATATACAATATTTCTAATTTTAAAGGGGTACATTTTACTAGGCTAAAATATTGAATTCTAAGTGCTTGCACTCAATCATAATCCTGCGATCAACGATGTTAAGGTCTGTTTGCGTAACCCAATTGACAAGACTGAAGTTCAATTATCTGTGCAATAAGCATGTATTTGTTACGGTACGAAAGTCAAAAGAGAGTTACAATTTACCTCAACCCAACATTGATATAGCAATTGTTTTTAAAGGAGCTGTAGCAAATTGTTTGCATGTTATTTTTTCTCAGTTTATAATATATATTTATACACCAATGTGGTTGGCATCATGCCAAATTACCCCGTTGTTGTTGATTGATTATGTTAAGCAATGATGAGCTTCATGAAGTCAGACTGTACGTGACTATCGTGAACATTCGGGAAAGTGACAGCTGGCAAGGAACAATGTTCGTTAGTTTTCCTTCCATAGTTCTTATACTTTACTTGGCTGGTATTATAATGGGAATCAAGCAATTGAAGACCTTGGAAGCAGGCAAGATGAACTCACAGGTACAATTGATATCTGTGCATCTTGCTAGCTGAGGAATTTATGCTCCACATGTGTTACCATCTTGTTATTTATCCTATTTTAGTTTAATGTGAATTATTTGCGAAATTGTGGGTTCCTAAACAGTGTAAATAGTGCATAAATACCGAAATTAAAACATGTTGTAAAATGAAAAACAACCGTTTGACACCAATCTACAAATTTTTTGAATATATGAGAACGAAATCAACAGGTAACAACCATAACACACTTTGTAACAACTTCTCTGTATTGACACCAGATACGTCAACACTAACAACTGTCACTGCGTCAAAGTTATCAACGGTATCCTGGGCCGACTGGACAAGATTGAGAAGAAGATAGGACTCAGAGATGTTGCAGAGATCCTGGACGTTGATGAACATTACCCTGGACTTGAGGACTTTGCTGCTCATCTTGACACCAGATGTGAGTTTAGAGGTGAAGGTAAAATCTGACTCTGAGGTTTTGTTGGAAAAGGAAGGAAATTGAGGATGACTTGTAGTCAACTGTAGTCAATCTTTATTCATACTGAAAAGGCTACAGGCCTATAGTACACAACTAAACTATAGTTTTTACATAAATGTAAACATAAATACATATTACAGAGATAATACATGATTTCTATACAGCATTGCATAATGGATGAACATGGCAAGATTTTGTAACAATGTTTGATTTTTACTGCTCATAAGAGTTGAAACTTTTATGAAACATGGATGGGCATAATAGTATCTTTTGATATATTTACATCGTAGTGAAAGATAACATGGACAGATGAGAAGAAAATTATATTTGTCTTCAATTTGATTTAAATCACAGAGTTTACATATTCTATCTTCTTTATTAATATTTGTATATCGACCGCTCTCAATCAATAGATCATGTGATGAACATCGGAATCGTGCTAATGATCCCTTAAATTCTTTATGGTTACAAATGACAGGTTATCCTCACTTAATAAATCACATTTGAACTTGGAATAATAGAAAAACATTTACTTGACAATGAAATTTGTTCACACCATGTTTGCAGGTATACATCTTTTAGTCTTGTTGTTATTGACTGAATAAATCTGCGTGTGACTTAGCATACTGAGCATTCCAAACGTTTCCGAAGCCAATAGAAAATAGAAAATGTTTGACATTAGAAACCCAATTTCTTTGTCCATTTTCCCCGTACAATAACATTATATTATAACACATTTTGGGCATTCTATCACGGGGCATATTTAACAATCTCAACCAGTACTTAATTACTTTAATTCTTGTAAACAAATGCATCGGATATCTTCCACATTCACCATATACCATTACATTTGCTGTATTCAATTTGACACCAAAATATTTCTAACATGCATATATAGAGGAAATTTGTCTTTTCTTGACTTATTCCATGTTTATCTCATCGAGTGAGGTAGAAAGGTTATATTTTCACGAGTGGCGTGGCCACAAGTGAAAATATATAACTTTTCTACCTCACGAGATGAGGTAAACATGGTATTTGTCAAGAAAAGACAAATTTTATATTTATCATATGACCAAATCCTTGCATATTCACCGAAATCGACTTGCTTTTACGTTAACAGAAACAATGTGACGTCATGAACGTGTTATGACGTTGGAGCATTGTTTTATGACGTCAGGTCATTGTTATATCAGTCACTTGTGACTGATAACACGTTCCATTGTTATTTTCACTAGTGACTGATAACACGGTTTATTTTCATTGATAGATCCAGGTATTTCACCTGCAATCATATAATAAAAATGTATTCTTTCTTACTGATGAAAATCTGTTAATCCCCATATTTCTGCGCCATAAATTAAAATTGGGTTTATTTTAATTAATATCTAAAAATAAGTCGTATAATTAATATCTCCTAGTTGGCTAACTGTTTTAAGGATGCCGAATAGCGCCTTTTGTGCCTACAGCGATGCATATTTGACACGTTTAGTCCATGACAGTCCATTTGTAAAATATAAGCCTAAATATTTGTAAAAACTAACGCAATCCAGATTTATACCCTTGAATGACCATTTTTCTAATTTAGATAGTTTGCCGCCATTTTAGAGACTACTATTTTTGTTTTATCTCTATTCACTGTTAATTTCCATATATCACAGTATTTTTCAAGTTCATTTAATTGGTTTTGGAGGCCAATAATAGTGCTCGAAAACAGGACAACGTCATCTGCAAATAAAAGAAGGAAAATTTGGACTATTTCGGGATGGAGTTGGATACCGCTTGAACAGTTCGTTTAGATTTGGGTGGCAAGTTCATTGATGAAGAATGAAAACAAGAACGGACTTAAAATACACCCTTTTCTTACACCAAGTTGTAATTCGAAATGTTCCGAGAATTCGTAATTATTTTTAACGCATGCTTTCACGTTTTCATACATATTAGATAAAAGTTTAGTCATTTTGGTACAAAGACCACCATAATGGAAGAGAGACCAAAGTTTGTTTCGTTGTACAGAGTTGAAGGCTCTAGCAAAATCTACAAATACCGCATAAAACTTCGTCCTTTTGAATTCAAATATCGTTGGACTAAACTTTGTAAAATAAACATGTTGTCAACAGTGGTATAACCATGTCTAAAACCCGCTTGTGATTCACCTATTTTATTCATTGTATCTCCCAATGTTACAAGTCTCTTATTAATAATATACGTGAAAATTTTGCTAAAATTACTAATCAATGTTATTCCTTTAAAATTGTTAGGATCATTGATATCATCCTGCTTATGAATTGGAACAATGATACCAACCGTCCATGAATGAGAGAAAGTGCCATTTTCTAGTATAACGTTAAACATAAGTTCTAGGTATGGTGCGATAAGATCTGCTGATTTTTTAAAGAATTCTGATATCATTCCATCAATCCCAGGCGATTTATTTGATTTAAGATTTCTAATACTTTATAATATCTCTTCCCTTGTGATTGGAGAATCTAGTATTGTTTCTGTAAGTTCGGAATTATGGCGGTTAAGATTAGCCTGCTCCGAATTATCGTGGTAATAAGTCTGATCATTGCTTTGATCTATATCGGCACCACTAAAGAGTTGTTTAAAATGTAAAAAACAATCATTTATCTCAATCCTGTTTTGCCTTATATGAGTGTTATCCAAACGCTTAAGCTCTGACCAAAATTCTTTCGAATTGTGTATGCTAATTTCTATCGCTATTTGCTTTTCTTTGAAATAATCTAAGCGTTTTCTTTTACAGAGGGCATTATACTGGTTCCTTACGATACAATATTGATTGAATGATTGTTATTTTATGTTTCCGAAACTTATTGAGATGTTTGCATCTTTCAGCTTTAAGTTTTTCGCAGTCTGAGTCAAACCAAGTTTTAAAATATATTTCTGATTGATTTACCTTTTTTATCATACAGGAAGCCGCCGTACATACCGCTTCTGTCATGGATGTTATACTTTCGTCTATATTTAGGAGAGCACTATCAACAGATTTGTCTAGCAATTCTTGAACTGTCTCTGATAGCATATTTTCTCTAAACTGTCCTGACTTATTATTATCCCAAATAAACCTACATACGTGTTTCGAATTTCTAGTAGATGTATCATATGTTCTTTTATTGTTAGATTTTAATTGTACCATGATTGGAAGATGGTCTGATTCTATACGTGATTGTATACAAAAAAGCCTCTACATAATCAAATAACATACTTGATGAAATAACATAGTCTATGGCACTTGCACCATTCTGGCCTATATAGGTAAAATCTCCAAGATGTGTGTCACTGCCACAACGACCATGTACCACGAATATGTATATTAAACACAGAGCACATGTCAAGAAGTGCTTTACCGAAACTGTTTATAACCCTGTCGGCGGAGAACGTTTCAGATGGAAGTAGTCGATTAAAAAATCCCAGTACGATTGATTTTGTGTTTCTGTATATTATCGTCCTCGAGAAAATCGGGGTCTAATCCGGTCCGAGCATGAACATCTCCGCCACACAAGATGTAACAGTCTGGTACAGTGAAAATAATTGACAATAAATGTTCTTGAAATATAGTAACACCATTATTACCAAGTGGTGAGTATTTATCATACCAAGTGGATGCCTCCGGTTGTATATATGCACAGGAATATAATACATTCTTATCAAGACCGAATAGTTATTGATCAAACATGATAAAAATAACGTTCTCTGTTACTTTAATTAATTTCAGAAAAATCATAAAACTGTTTCCTGATCAATACTAAAATACCTCCGGAAGCTCTCCCCTTGCTAGATATTTGTTGTGCATTTTTTTTCAATAAACTTGCATTCGCTAAATATGTTCTCAACGTCCAAGTCCTTTGACCAAGTTTCAGTGATACCAATGATATCGAGTGATTTGATATACTCAATAAAACAAGAGTTAGTCAGTTTATGCATGATACCCGAGATATTCCAGAATATAATTTTAAGAGAAGCATACTCATCGTTATTGTTATCATCACTCACATTATTAGCACCGTTATCTGTTAGAGAATGACTCACATATTCCTGGCCCTGGCCATTTCCCTATCGTGGGTGATCTCTACTGCCGCTTTGGCGTGAAGACGATCTTAAGTCCGTCTCGTGTCTCCCCTGTCTCGGTCTCCTCAGGTGTCAGACCTGGATGAGCCCCGGGTGTCCCCGGATCTAGCATGGTCCTCCTTGGGGTCCTGTACCAGTTTGCTCCCCTTGTAGTAGAAGCGTGAGTCAGGGTGTTCTTCTCTCAAACTGTTCAGTTCTTTCCTTTGATGTGTAGTGAGATCATTGGCTATACCAATTCCCTGTTCTCTGATAACACTTCTAAGTTTTACAGAATGCCACTTATCCTCCCAGTGGTTCATACGGGCGATAATGGGTGTTGCCTTGCCATTCCTGTTGATGCCAATCCTATGGGCTCGCTCGATATCTCTCGGTACGAGTGGTGGGAGATCCTCTGTACCTCTTGCTTTATTGATAATCTCGAGGAATTTTTCCTTACTTTCAGTGTAGGTCTTCTTTTCACTGGATTCAGGCACATTATACAAGACCATGTTGTTTCTCCTACTGCGTTGTTCCTGTTCCTCTAGACGTGAATCCACTCCACCTAACCTAGTCTCTAAATCTGCTGTTCTGTCATATATATATGGCACAATACATCAAACTGAATTCATGCACTGTGATCACACGTGAATGCATTAACAAAACGTTTAGAGGGTGAAGAGAGTTTAGAGGTGAAGGGTAAAATCTGATTCTGAATCTGAGGTTTCGTTTGAAAACCATAAACCCAAGGAGAAGGAATTAGAAAATTAAAATGTTTATCAGATTGGCTAAGTTTAGGGGTCATATTGCACAACACCAATAAACAAATTAGCACTAACACACGTTATGTGTTATCATCCTGTCGATCCTATGTGATATTAATATTGCCTGAAATCAAAGGTGTTGATGCCGTAAAGTGAAATGCATATCTTGGACATTGGTGAATACTATCCAAGGCTTGAGGACCTCACTGCTAATCATGATTTCAGGCAAATATTTCATTACATACAACAATCTCCTCTTCTATTAATGTTTTCAATATCTTTCATCGCTTTTAATGTTACATAAGCCCGAATATTGAAGTATCCATTATCATTCTGCCTGCCACCCTCTTCATTTCACAATGTCATTGTTTTACAACATGTTAACCTTTATTTGCAGGCGACGGTACAATAGATAAAGGGGAACTCGCTTCTGTGATAAAGAGAGGATCCCGTAAGTGTTAAATACACCAATGTGAGTTCATTGCCTTTAAAGCTAAGAGATGAAGATATAATGTTATCTGTCCTCTTTTGAATGTTACACGTAAGGAAATTTTCGCTTCGCCTTTGTCGAGCATGCACATTAATGAATGTACTCTTTGTCCTTCTGTTACACTCCGTGAAATAACGGAAGAGTAAGATATTGTATAAGCACGACGTTAATGTCAGTGTTTTTTTGTGTTTAGTGATTTCTCTAAAAATAGATTATTTACCTATTGACCATTAGCTAAAGATGTGCTTTGTTGTTTTGAAATTACTTGGTTTACAGAAGATTTTCTCGTAAAATGTTCAACAGGTTTAGGGTCACATTAAGTGAATAATTTTGAAAGCCCTTTTTCTACACAATGCTGCAATAACAATCATGACGTAATTTTTCCGAACATGAACACAATACTTTGAACATTAATATTTTGACATCTCAATAAGGCTAGATATACCCATTCACTTGATATCTTACCACAGCTCGACACAGGTCAGTTCTCATGCATTGTCCATTTCGACCAATCAGCATCTAGGCTTTGAAATTGTCGGCCTGATTCGAAAACTAATCAAAATGAATATAGATTGACAGTTTCGGATGATCTTATATGACACAAATGTCGATCTGAATTTCTTACTTAATTCATTTATTACTTTGTGTTCTGTTCACTGTTATCTAAATTTCCATTCAAGGCGATGGTCCCCGAGCTCTTAAGGGATTGATTAGCAAGCTCCTCAGAAAAAGAAGTAAGTGTTTAGTAAAGTGATCAAGCTGAAGGTGTTATGTTAACTCTCTACTTTCCAACGGTACACACAATGCAATTCCCCATCCATTTTTGTTGAGCATGCGCACGACTGGTTGGTCTAGTATTTGAATTAAAGACATCCCATTGCTTTTATATGCCTTTCACATTGTGTGATTTTGTTTTAGGAAACTATTATAACAAATCAATTCCAATGTAGCAGAATATTGTTTTAATGGACTGAGGGAGAGTGAATGCTAAGACGTATATGGCAGTTATCCATTCCATCCGAAACATTTCTCAGTAAGATCTAGTTGAATCAAATTTTGGTTGCGAGTATTCCTGATGATACCCATGATTGATTTTGAACATCAGTTTTGATGAAGTTTGATTGCGTGATGACACTTGAATATGTTCTTAAACTTTATTAAACTGAGGGGTCATGTTTTCTCCGAAACTATTAATTACATCTAGTCTTTTGTGGCAGCATTTTTCTAGCTCATACTCACATTGTCTGTGTCTGTAGGAAGTTCCAGGTCAACCAAGATGTCCAACCATTGCCATTGTGGACGGTCCGTGATTGACAACTTCAACATGGGTCTCTGAACACCCATTTGAAAGGAAATCTAATGTAAATATCTACCTCTTGATGAGCCAGAGTAAACGTTCTAATGAATCTTTACTTACGACCTTGATTCGTTTATCGCTCTGCCTGGGGTTTTTAAGAGCTACATTAATTCGTCTCCTGAACGTACGCTTAGAACTAGCATTAGACATATATGCTATATAAAAGGATAGGGTATGGTTTGTCAGCATATTTGTCTTACTAACGATAATCGATACTTTCTATGGGACACACGCACCTGTAGACATAGAATATATCATATTAACTGAATATCAAAACACAAGATCTGTTCCATAAAAAATAACAAACTGTTTATATGCACTTCAATAGGGTACGTGGCGGGGTTGTGCCCTAGATGCACTGTTGTTTATTTAGCTTAATCTCCCCGTTCTCCACAATATAACACATACAGGATTTTCTTATTAAGCGAAATACTCTTTTGATAGATGCGGAGAGGCTGTTCAAAATCATCTAGCAATCCACCCCATTGAACATACCTTACTTTAGTTCCTTTTTCTACAATTTTCAAATTTGTACAGATCTCAGATTTCGAGAATTGAACAGTCATCAATTGCAGTTGACATTTTGACATTTGTGTCATTTTCAGATTTCCTGAACATCACATCACCTGTGCAGAAATCAATAAACTTTTGTGCTATCACTTTTGTTTTTTGTATATATCATTATTCGAGTATACTAATAACTGTTTTGATGTCTTACAAACATCCGGTCCAACAAGGATATTATTTCGACGAGAGTGATTTAAAAATATTTTGCTGTATATTCTGTATACAAATCAAGTGGTAAAATACACTGTTATCATCTTTCCTTTAATTAGCACCAGTGGGGAAAGCAAGTTAATTTAGGTCTCCTGTTTGTGATGGTTTTACAAAATATTTGTATGAGGGTGTAAATAAAAAAATTCAAAAAACAATTAAGGATGTAATTAAGCACCTGCCTCTGTATTGGGGCTCATAAGTGAAATAAGGTGATGTTCTCTCTTCCTCTAGTTCTCATTCTCATTCTCATTCTGTGCATTCATAACTACATTCCTACTTGTGAGAGTCGAGATGTAGAGATAATGAATTCAATTGAATTATAAGCAATGAAAATTAATAAAATGTTATTTATCAGTGAAAGGAACTGGATGTCAAGCTACAGCGAAGATATCTTATTTTTACGAAATATTATATTAGCATTGACTAGTAAGTGAAACTACTTTAAACAAATTATGTGACTCCGTTATCTGAAATGACTTAAAAGTACATATTACTGTTAAATTATAATCTAATCTAAAATCTAATGGAGTTTGTCAAATACCAGGCTTATTTCATCTGGTGAAATATCAACATTACCCATGACAAGAGGAGACATGAATCTGCTATTTGACAAGCTCCATTTAGTGTTAACTGTACAACAAGCAATTACTTTCAACCGTTTAGTCGGCAGTTGATTAAGTATTGTTCTTCATAACAATCAAAAGACAAACACACCCGTTTGAGTAAATTTATAAAAATTGTGATGGGAAAAAGATCGAGGTGTGACCAGGAAGCAGATGGTCTTGATACTTGAGAATCGATATTAACAACATCAGCTGTCACATGTCTACACCGTCAAAATGTTTGATTAGAATTCTGTAGTTGATAAGTGTAGTGTAGTAAAGTTGTAGTGTTAAAAAACTCAGAAGTTGAACAGCAGAGCCACCTAGCGGTAGTTTAGGTGTGACTCGGAAGTAGAAGGTATTTACACAGGAGAATCGATATTAACAACACCTGACTGCCATTGACTACATCAGCTGTCACACATCACAAGCCTGTTTTCGATCAGCTATTGCGACTTTCACCTTTATATTGTCACAATACTGAAGTAATAAAGGGACAGAAGCATATTTTTTGCAAATTTTATTTTTCAAATTTCCCATTTATAATGATAGTTTGTGTCACTATAAGTGGTAATAACAGTGTTGCGTATAAAGAAAAAATTGTATGGCAGCCAACACATTTTATTATTTCGAATTTCGAAAACGAGTTCCATGGCATTAACAAACCATGTACATTCATTTTCCGAAGAGAGAAGTGTGTTTTACTATTGGTGACATTATTTTTCAAATACATTTCATCGACTTATTTCCACCATAAAAATGTGCCACTGCCCCTTTAAGATGTGTTGACCAATCCAAGGTTAGATCTTACTGCAGTGGAGTGATATTAATGATACGCTCATGATATAGCAGACCATCCCGTGCCGTGATCCTATTTCAATACGACGAATTCAGTATAATCCAGATATAATCTTCCTGTTATATCATTTAGGACCGAAAACTTGATTTGTGGCATAGCTCTGTCATACAAAGGATTGCTACGGCCATGGTTTGATCAAAGTATTCACTGCATTTGACGAGGACTTCCGATTCAAGTCAGTAGTTGCTAAAGACCCAGTTCGGGATCTACAACATGTTAACATGGTTTCCCAAGAATAACCCTTATTGCTGATACCATACGTCATCAGTGGACTGGCCGTCTTGAATATGACAATGCTAATCCAGATAGTGTTTTTTTAATGAGAAATCAGAATACTGGTGTCAATGCGGTAGCCATTGATATAACATACAATGCAAAATGATCACCTGTAGAATAAACATTGATGATTTGACCTCAACCATACTGCCATTATCAGTTGTCACAGGCAACATCCTTGAGAAGTCAACCCATTCTAGTGACTACTTTTTACAAATATTAAAGTTAGGAGCTGAGGGTAGTATGAAACCCGTCAAACATCTTTTAATTAACGGATGTGCATCATTAAAGTACCCTCTTGTACCAACTATGAAGTCATAATTTAAATAATTTTAGACTATATAAACATGAATAAAACTTATTTTTTTAAAAACATTGCACAAATGATGATTGATAATGATTAAAGGATATAAGGATTATCATACCAATGGCCTGAATTGTATTCATACCATTCATACCAATGTATTCAATGTAAAGATGCATTCTTTTTAATAAACTGTACAAAAAATTTTACGACATTAGAAAAACACTTTTTGCATGGATTCATTGATATGAATGTTTTCAAGGTTTTACAACATTGAACATAGTTTTTTTCATTGAAAAAAACTATTTCTACAGAATTTAACGTGGCTCACGGGACTCTGAGGCCACGGAAAACACTGTAAGGATTTAAAGATTTATATTTAAAATTTCCATAAGTGTAGTCTAAGTAGGTTAATATCGTCGTAACTCGTGGACATTGGTTCAATCAGCAGAGCACAATATGAAGTTCCGGAGAGCTAGCACAGAAAAGTTAAGAAATTGCAACAAGGCTTAAATTAACCATTGATTTAGACTGCCACGAGTTATGCCTTGATAGGGATTTCAGGTAAAAACGGAAGTGTGAAGACCGAAGTACTGCCGTGGCAGTTCTAGTTTTAATTCCATCACTCTAAACAACCAGAGAGTTATTGACACAAGAACATGAACATCACATAGTATAAAGCAACTAAATAACACATTTGCTGCTCCTCCTTGCAATATTGACGAAAACATGCTACTGAAAAAGCTTGGCGCCGCCGTTGTTGTGTATGAGGTTGTACTAGATACTGGTGCAGAGGTCGAAACAGACAGTAGAAAATAGTACAAAACAAACCAGAATACAGTTTCCCTTAAAAGTAGATCATTCATCCATAACATTCATTCTGGAACCCATTCACACCAACCAGCCAGAATCACGGCACACAATGTAGATGTGCCTTTGGAATTTTATATTGAACTGGTCCATGGGAACACGCTTTACAATATCAGATGTGAGCTCTCAGAACTATATATATATATATATGTTTTATTTTGTTGTTGTTATAAGACTTAGCTCAATGAAACTTAGTGTGTGGAACAGTCATCAGGTGTGCCCTTGGAGGGTTTCAACTACAATAACTTTTTTTTAAACTTTAATTTTGTTAACTGTTTCCATGGAAATATAAGTTAACATTTTGCGAACCAAACTTAAAAATTGTAAAACCTGGCTCAGTTAAATTTATGAAACATTAAATGAAACAACAGATAAGCTTAAAAGTAGTCCTGGGATTTGGTATGTGTCAGTATAATCAATCAAATCATAAACCTGTCTGGTAATATCGCCTATATATCTGCCAGACATGAAACCCTTTTGATCCTCGTTTATTAATGTGTCCAAAACAAGTTTTATTCGTTTCGAAGATGCCAATGAGTGGTACTCAACTGAAATTCAGTGTAGCATTGCACCAAAACCTTACTGCCTGTAGAAACAGTTCTCTACTGCAGACAAAGCTGCTGGTTGATGAAGATTGGAGAACTCCAATGTAATAGCAATGTGTGCTAACCTGGTGTAGCAGGTCATTTCTTTCCCGTCTAAACTTCCCCCGGGGAGTAAAAGGCCTAGGCCAAAGTTTCCCCGGGTAAGGTTTGTCCTAGGACACTTTTACCCCGGGGAAACAACTATCTCCAAAATATCCACCATTTGCGCCCCACCCACATCGTGATCGCTCAAGTATCTATGTCCTTTAATATAGTTTAAAGCCCATTTAACACTCTCTGAATTCAGTTGTTTTCTCCGAGAGAACCATGTTTTATTATTTGACGAGCAGTGAAATACTGGGATTTATCAGTGAAATAACTGTCTATCAAGCTACAGTGAAAATAACTTTTATTTTCACTGCGAACGGTGACTGATATAATTTGACATCATAAAACAATGGTCTCATGCGACGAATTGGCTTATGACATCACAGTGTTGCTTTGGTGACGGGCTGTTCCTAGCTATCGTTCAGCGAGAAAACTACTTTTTTCGGACGTAATTAGAAGGATAACATCATATAATAAATAGGATATCTGTCTTTTCTTTACTGATACCATGTTTATCTCATCGAGTGAGGTAGAAAGGTTATATTTTCACTAGTGGCGCAGTTGTTTTTTCCGAGAGAACCATGTTATATTTGTTCACTATAGTCCGTTTGTCGTGAAAACGTACCGATGAATTTCAAGTTTAATAGAAAAGTGTTTTAATGTGATGAAATGAAAATTACAAACCCTCATAGTTTTACCCCGGAAATTTGAAATTCAAATTTTCAGAATGTTCTGTAACTTAGGAAAAAAGTTGTTTAAAAAAATATCATGGTTTGAAGTGGCTGTTGGTGGTTTGTATGACAAGGGGGTATGCACTGTGTTTGGAAGAGTTCACAAACCCACGTGAATTGTGTGATCAACGTTAAAATAGAATATCGTAGTCTCTTTATTAATTTGATCATCGCAATACTGGTTGAAGAGAGAAATTATAAGCATTAAACTTCCGGGTTCGTTATATACACATTCTACCAAAAATAACTTATCTCTCATTGTTTTTATTAAATCCTTTTAGACATAGAAATAAGTGATGTTTTGTCATAAGCTCAAATGATAAAACAGTTTTATAGTAAATACAGCCAAATGAAAATCTCACAAGAAAGGTTTGTCTCAAAACCTTGAATGCTTGGAATCTAAGTGGATCTCAAAGCGAATGAGTATGAAACCGTATTATAAATTACTTTCAATGAATAGTTCCATGAATGTATTAAGAAGATAAGGATATTTATGAATTATCAACTTCTTATTTAATTGAGACGGCGATAATATATGCAAACAGGACATGCGTTGATGTTGTTTACAAAAAACAACAATGATTAATCCATATTTTGTGGTCCAAGTAGAACATGTATGTCTAATGACAGAATGGCGAGTACCAGTTATACTGAACATCAGGAGTTAACAGCAAAAACCTCCAATGCAAGGATTGAGACATGGTACCGTAGTTGACATCTCGCAATAGGGAATTTTCGATACAATTTACAAGCTCATTAAGCAACATGGAAACAAATCATTTAAACCATGTCTATTAAGTAGACAAATTGTTATTTGAACTCTTAAACCCAATGAAATATAATATGCGGTGTCATGAATGAATTTCAGAGATGCAACAAGGCGTTTAAAGAGGAGTCATACATATACCTCTAGACATTGTCATTTATGGGTTCAAATCATGAGTAAATATTATTATATATCCCATTGTCATACAAATCAGGAACAGCGACTTCAAACTATGATTGTTTCTTAAACAACTTTGTATTAAGATGAAGAACATTCTGAAAATTAAATGCCTATTTGGCGATGTAAAACTATGAGGGTTTGTAATTTATATCTTAATTCATTTACTTTTGTGTAAACTTGAAATTCTATGGTACGTTTACATGACAAACGGACTATACCTAAATGGCAAGTATTTCTAAAACTTCCATGATATTTTATGTACGCTTTAATTTACTTTGACAACATGCAGTTAAACATTTAGACAACTGCACAATTGTTTGTTTTTGGTTTTTGTTGGTATATAAAATAGATAACATTCTCATCCTCGGGCGTTCCAGCAAAGAGAGGCATTTGCTTACGCGCCCTCGGGTCGTCTCTAGGGCAAAGGTCTCTCTTTGCAAGAACGCTCTTGCATTCAGGTGTTATCCATTACGTTAACCCTAGTCTCCAGGTACTAGATAGATACTAAACCCCAGGAATAGGCAACCTCCTTTGACCCAGGTCTCAGTATCACTTACCACTAAATTTTAGTCTGAGGAGCCCAGCTCGAACATCCCCGAAGATCAAATCCTCCCATTCTACCCAACCTTTCCTAAGTCAACTAAGATCTTATCATCTTCACTGAAATTCCCAGAGGTCACAGATTTATACAATCAGACAAGATGTAAAGGGTGTGTTGTAAAATGTCCTGTTGTGCATTTTAATACAAGGTACGGTAAATTTTAAAGTTTTTCTTGACAAAGTTCATGTTAGTATCAGTGATCATTTGCGGTGCAAGTATCATTTTGTTTATATGGTAAATGAATAATTATTGCGATGACTTATTGACATGAGTCGTTGGTTTGCGAATGACTAATGCTGAATGCAAACCAGATAATTGTTACTGGTAAAATATTTATGTAAATGAAAAAACCTTTGATGACGGCCATTGTTGTTTTTATTGTTTTTTTACACATACAACATACATGTCAAGTTTACTGGACTGGTTCAATTATGTAACAAACTGCATGTCGGTGACCGGCATGTCAATTGCCATGTCAATTGTCAAAAGTCCAGTCTTGGTGACACAAAACCTATCATGAAATAACATTAATTCGACTGTCAGTCTAGATATTGTCAGCCAATGAAACTTTCAACTTTCATTGAAAGGTAGGAGCATATTTTCGACCAATGGCATTAAGGAAAAGGATGAGCTTTGTATTCTGTGATCTTTGGCGAAAAACCTCCAACAAAATGATTGGGCGATGGCACTCATTGTTGTTGGGTCCCTCGTTGTAAGAATACTTAGCACATAGGACAATTATTAGTACATGGATTATTAAGCTCATGGTGAAAACAGGTTCGTTATTCTAATCTTTGGACGCATTGTAGATTTCTATTCGAATGTGAAATACTTGCAAATTCATCACAATTGTACTTTTGCTATGATATATAGATACATGTTTCTTGACGAGCGATACACAAGTCCTTTAGCTGGTTTGCCGATTCCCTTCTTTTTTATCATGATACCAAACAATTACCATGTAAAACAAAACAGACGGTTAGTTGTATTTGTTTCCATTAAAATGCATTCATATTCGTGCTTGCAACAAGTATTGTCGTGAGTAAGACATTGCGCAAGAGAAAACTCGCTTTGTAGAGATTACGCTAGTTGCGATTTCCTCCAGTGTTTTATTCAAGAGCCCAGTATTCCTTTAAGGTTATTCGAAGTTAAATTAGTGTAACACCTGGACCATCGTGTCCCAGGGTATACATAACGTACGCTCACGCAACTTTCATATCCTATACGTTATACCCTAAGAAAGGTTGCACCTGGACATGCAAAGGAAATGTACCTTTTACTAGCACAAGAACCTGGTGTTAAAATGAGTCTAGTGTTTCAAAATTTCAAATGTCTCTGGTAGAGGATTGAAGGCATCTGCATAAGAAAAATATACATAATTGTGAATATTCGTTGATTTCTTGGATCGCTCTCTTACACTAAAAATAAATAGTAAAGTTACAGAAGCTCTAATTTCACCATCCATCAAACACATTCAATATGTAGAGTTTACTAAAATGCCAAAATGACATTGACCAGCGATGTTGTATCATTTGTGATTGGATATTCTGTGGAAAATTCAATACTACCGAGTGTGTGGTTCAAATGCATACGTCTGGCTACAACCTTGGCGTTAAAGGAATATGTGATAAACAGAAAGCCTCCCGCAATATACAGATGAGCTATCCGTGTAGTTCCAAAGTCTGTGCTTGCCTCAGAAAGTTTGGTTCCATTGGCATCAAACTCGACCATTTGAATCATATACCTTGAGCCATGACCCTCTCTCCAAACTAATAGAACATTTGGACCTATTTGGACATGAGTTAAGGATCTAATGGGAATTGTTCGTTGATTGTGTATGTATTTTGCTTTCGATCTTACATAATGGCATTTTAACACTATTCGGTTGCTTACCCAACACATTGTCTTACCATGAACATTGAGATCACTAATTAACTTTTTAACATAAATCCACGTTTCACAATTCAAGGGAGCAGATTTTGAACATATGTACATTTTACTTGAAGAGAATCCCTGAGTTTGCATAAACCAACTTGTCCTTGTGTTGAGTCAAGTAGAGGGCATTATCCTCCCTATTGAGACGTTCCTCTGGAGAAGCAGATGTTATAACTTTCTTGAATATGCCACTTGGTTGAGACCAAAATAGAGTTCTGGTTTCATGGTCATACGTAATGGAAAGTATAGTATCTTTCACAGTGTTTACTTTCTCTGTTACGTTGCATTTCATTGAAACTTTCAAAACATCCCTATATTGTGATCTCTTTGAATTTCCTGTCACCATGAGAAACACTATACCTTCACTTGTTTGCTGTCCAGGTATAACATGGAGTTTTTCAACAGTTGTTGCTCGGGGTTATCATGTTCAGACTCTTTGTACAAGTTCCCAGAATCAACATCTGCAAGCACACAGCAGGGGTAGCCATACATCCTACAGCACACTGTAATATGTTTTACAGGGGATGTTGGTCAGATACTGACGAGTTGTGTTTACAGGATTGTAAGATGATGAAGTTGTTGCTGTGTCCAATAATTCTGTCTTTCGAAGCTGCTGGACTTGTGGGAAGGTAAGTTTCCCATTCTTTCGGGAGAAGCTGGTAGATTTCCTCTTACTAATTGGAGATTGTATGGTAAATCTCTTTTCGTGTCTTTGAGGTAATGCTGTAGATTTTGCCTCATGACCTATGTATTTTGTTCCGCCTTTTGGGAATAATTTTGTAGGTTTTGGTATCTTTTTTCGAGGAAACACAGTAGGTCTTGACGTGGTTATTTGTGACACTGGTTTTTGAGGGAACATTGTAGGTTTTGACAAACTTTTTTCAGGAAACAATTTTGATTTTCTATTGCTTTTGGATAACGTCTTGGATGTCTTTGCAAGTGTTAGAAGTGACGAGGTAGATTTATCTGATCCCTGGGGAAACACTGTGACATCTTCATTTATAATGTGAGGCACCAGGGTAGATTTTATCTGGCTTCTAGGAGGGAACATGCATTTCCGATCGGACGAAGCCCTGGGATACTTCTCACTGGTATTTGTCTGATTACTTAGTCCATGCAAGTCCTGTTTGGTGAAACCTAACACAGAAAGAAGAAAAATACTACAAATTAAAGCAGGATTCCCCTTAAAGTGGCAGAAGCCCGTTTCGCTGAAATAAGTTGATGAAATGTATTTGAAAAATAATTTCACTAATAGTAAAACACCCTTTTCTCCTCGGAAAATCAAGTTAAAAAATGAGTGTTCATGGTTCTGTTAAGTCATGGGAATCCTTTTTGTCATTCAAAATAATAAATTGTGTTATCAATAAAATGGCCGCCATGAAATTTTTGCTTTATACGCAACATTGTTATTATTACTACCACTACGGTAAATTGGTCTGTGTAATAAGATCTTTAACCCTCTAAAGTATATATAAATGACATAGACTATCATTATAAATGGGGAAAAAATAAAATTTGCAAAAAACGTGCTACTGCCCCTTTAACTCATTAACGCCGAGCACCGATCTTCAGCTGAACGCCTGGCCGTCACGCCTCAGGGTTAGCGTACCACAGCGACACGCTAATTAGCCTGGCACCTCTGATTCAGCGAGAGGAATTTCTTGTTATCAAACGTGTATTTATCGTTAAGTGCTTCCGTCCATTGTGTAGAATGAACTGATTGTATATTCACGGCAAGATGACATTGAAAGCCAACAATTTGAATAGATTGCATCATTCTACATAACTGCACGTGCACGACTCTTTGTCGTCTTATCAATTATGTAATCCCGTTACATATATCTCTGATATTTGTTTCTGCTTTACCTTTCCAGATCAAACCTTAATATGCTGGGATTATAAGTTATTGACATCAAATACTTATTTATCCTTTCATACGTTTTATAAGTCATATTCAAAATAAAAATCAATTAGTAGTTCGAAACTTGCAAGTAGCATATTCATAAGTCTCAGTTTTTTATCACTTGAGTTTGGCTGAAAAGTTCCATGCATGAAACATTTATAAACAATAGCAAACTTTTTTGGATATTAAATTTCTTTATTCTGTAGAGGCGACGTTTCGAAATAGATACTAACGTCGTGTCGTTGACAAGCAAGTGATACTGTGATGGAGAGGAAGATAACATATACAAACATTGTTGTTACAATAAATTAGGATGAGTTGTTTATACAGCTGAATAGGTTGATGTACAAAGGTTGTTGAGGAGATTGAGCAGTTGATTAGAAGCCAGTTGTGATGAGCAAAGATAGCTAGAGATTTAACAATTTTGTTCACCAATCGTATAAGATATCCGTCAATGTTAGGGCTCGTGATGGGCGTGGCCAAAATCTCTAAACAGCACGTTTGATTTTTCGCTGAACAGCTTGGTCAGTTGATTGATCTAACAATAACCAATCGATACTGTGGCTCGTGATGGGCGTGACCCAAATCTCTAAACAGCACGTTTGATATTTTGCAGGTTCATAACCTGAAATGAATTATAACAATTATGTTACTTACGTATAATGTAAGATTGTATTTTGTAACCTGAAGGTGTATAGAAATATTGAAAGGATTTACCAAGTATGTTCTCATGAATAAAACTAACGTAGGCGTGGCTACAATAATCAAGCTCCATCATGATATAACACATGTCACGGGAGAAACGTCAGAATGTAGCCGAAATTACCAGTATGTTATTCCAAGCTAAATTATCTTGATCTTGATTGATTGAATATTCACACGCATAATTGCCGTAACGCAAATTCTAATCTATTTTGAACATACACATATGTCGACATATACACACAATTACACGGGCGTGACAATGAATCGTGTTGTCTATCTTTTGCAGGTGTTTATTCTAGCAGGTGTCACGGATCAAACAGGAGTGCCGAAATACCCCAAGGGATTTACATTTCATGGTCAATTGAGTTTCTCAAATATTGTGGTACCATAGTCTGATTGAATGGTTATTTGCAAGAACATATGTGTATTTACTATAATTCTATTGACGACGGATCACAAGAGACCGGATCCATTGATATATATGACAATGGCATTGGATTATACCAGATTGTGTCAACGTGTTTAGCTAATTTTTGAATGAAAGCATTTTATATTCATGAAAGTACCTAATAACTGTAACGGATTACCGAATCATTGTTGTACGTGTAGAATATCAATACGAATATTTCAATACCCTTGCATGAAATATCATTGAAATGAATTAGATGCAAATTATGCCACACAATGTAACAAGTACAATAAGTATCGGTAACCATGTACAATGGATAGGTTTTTGCAGACTAGTTAGGTAAACTACATTGTATATCTTATCAATAACAACAATGACATGAATGTTTACTGTGGACAACAATATTAACCCAGGAAAGTGTTATAGTACAGAAGTTATAGATAAATGAAAATACTTCAACACTCTTCTACTGGCTTAGATGTGCGTTGCGTCTTTGAAATAGTTACATAATCGTATGTAAACATGCAAAACAATAGGTATTGTAATATTTTAATTTTAATTATTCTTTCTATACGCTCACTGCATAATACATATTCAGGCATTGCCTTTGTTTACACAAAGTAAAACAGACACAAAATATTCAACGGATATATAGAAAAAGCGATTACTGCAGGTAAGCCTTTGATACCTATTTCTGACTGCTATCAAAACACCTTAAATACTTCCGGCCATCAACTCTATATGTAGCAACTCTCTAAAAAAAACATGCATCTCGCATGATAGATACCTAATTGTTTTAAATTATGTGTGTTTGTGATTCAATAGGCAGCACCCCTAAAACGCGTCTCTCGCTGTGAGAAGCTGTTAATCAGCTACCCCTAATACACGTCTCTCGCTGTGAGGAACTGGCAGTTAGCTGACCCCTATAAGCGTCTCTCGCTGTGAGCGAGAGATTAACGGCCCGCCTATACGCGTCTCTCGGCGTTAATGAGTTAAAAGAAGATCATTAATCAATTACATTCATTCTGGAACCCGCTCACATGAACCAGTCCAATCCTTCTTCATCACACAAACTTCTAGAATGCCTCTTAAACAGTTTATACTTTAAGGGTTACACAAATTACGGGACTACTTTATCAAGGTAACATTGCTGTCACATGCTGTTTTCTTGAGTCAGTTCTCCCCACATAACCTCTGTTCCAAATGAGCCATACTACCCTACCATTCTAACACAATCTCCTAGCAGAAAACTGGTACCACCTTCTGTTACTTTAAATCACGTCTTACACTGACAACTGTGTAGGGATTGTAGAGTAGAAGACATGTGCCATGTAGATTTGTGGACTAAAATCTAGTCAATACTACATGAAGATGCAATGTTATACGTCCCCGAAGTCCTTACTTGATTGGGTAGATCTTGTACAAGTAAAACATGTATGAGTTTTGTGATATGTCAGTTTAAAAAAGACTTGAGTACGGAAGTATGTAGGAAAAGAAAGACTCAGAGCCACCAAATCAACACCTATTTTACAACCCCTTACCACGTTGATCGTTTTATTCATTTCTCACCAACTCCTATGAGAGTTACAGATACAGTGCATCGATACAACAAAACTTGGTCACAGCCAATCAGGTGTCTTCAGAATCTTGTTGATATTGATAAGGGCCTTGGCACCTACTCGTATTAGTTGAAACAGACGAGGGATTTTAAAAATGAAAATTTGGTGACCCTGTTGCCAGAAATAAGGGCCTAACAGGCCATGACCTAAACATCTTTTGACATCTTCTGCAGAACGAAAAGACCTGACAGGTCATGATCTAAAAAGTTATTTCACCGTCTTCTTCAGAAAGCTAAGAGCTCGAAAGCTGAAATATATTGCATACAGATTCCCTGGCCAATGGAGGTAATAAATAATAGATTTGCTGTCTGTGGCCCCAAATAAGTGCCCCACAGACCATGACCTAAAAAGCCAAGTTCATATTGTTCTAAAGACCGAAAAGGCATAGAAAGATGAATTGCTGTGTAACGACTATTTAGCCATTGGGTATTATAATTTGTAGATTTGGTGAACCCTTGACCCCAAATAAGGGCCTCAGAGGTCATGATCTCAAATGTATCTTCTGCTCCTAGACAGCTGAAGTGTTGTATTCAAACATTTGGGATCATGAATTGTAGATTGACCTTAAAAGCTATTTTCGTCTACCCTTTCTGGAACAAACAGTTCAAAAAGCTATATTCGTCCTCTTATTCCTTAGCCTAAAAACTGCAATATTGTGTTTAGTAGACACTTTGATGCATGTGGATTATAAATTGTGAATCTTTTATACCTCTGGCAACTAAAGCCTAATGAGCTATATAGCCAATGGTTCGTTTCCCCCCTCTGGAATGCATGCTCAAACCGCTGTTAATATTATTACCCTGAAGTGGTGGTACGTTCAGTGCCTATTCTACTGCTCCTGCCGTGTACAGTCACACAGTGGACGAATTGCCTTAGCCAGGGATACAACATAGAGTGAGAACCAGGTCAAATTTGTGAGTCTTACAGGTTACTTTTGTTTGTCTTCACCGGGATTCGAACCCTGTTCCCTCTGTAACTACATACATACCATTTATTTCACTTCTTGCAATGAAACAGCGTTGATCTTTTGTGAAGATGATTTTTCTTATCGATCCGTCCTGTGCTCCTTTAGCCAAACAGTGAAGCTTGGATTTTGACACAAACTCAATATATGTCATAGAACCGGCTTCAGAACTGTCATTTCTCTTCAGGAAACAATGGAGAACGAAACCAACCATGGAACAAAGAGGCTGATACTACATTGTTGACAAACACCAGATTAAACGTCTTTCTGTTTCATTGTGAACAAGTGAAAATTTTCTTAAAGTGCTTTAGAACAATTTGGATTTTAATTACAGCAAGTATCCGTTAGATATATAATAAGTATTATCAGTTGTCACGGAAGTTTAATTTCTATAATACCAAGATAAACATTTGACATTTAAAGTGATTTCTTATTATCTTCTGTAAGGTGATAGCAGCAGTGGCAGTTTGTGTTTAAATGATTTCCTTACACTTAAGTGTTCTTTTGTCACAGGTTTCATTTATTTTCAAATTTAGTTTTTAACTTTCAGTTATCCTGCTTCAGGTTATTGATTAAGATATAAACTTATTATCACTTTACTATTGGATCATTAAATCGGGACGCCAATAGATTTCTCTCCTTTGTTTTCATTATCCTTTTTTCAGTTGTTGAAGAGAAGTTTTGTGATATTTTCTTGTGTTTCCTTTTGCAACTTGATTATTTCAGTCACTATGCCGTTCAGAAAATAACTTATTTTTGTTTATCACTTCGATTAAGAAAGACCAATTATGATAGAGAAGGCCCCTGTTAAGTTCAAAATTCTGCAATGTCATCATTAGTGTAAACTATTGGAAATAAATATTCATAAATGCCTTAACAATAAATGGCCAGTCTTACCTCAGTATATTCTGGTTTCCCATTTCGATAGTCTCTTTCACGTAGATAATTACGATTTTTGTCTACTGTCTTATCTTCTCTCCCGCACTGTACTGAAGTATATAAACATATTTGCAGGATAAATTCTAAATGTTTTTTTGTCGCATATATCACGAAATGAGGCAGGAGAGAAGGTCGATCGAAGGGGATATGGTTGTATTGTTGTATTGTTGTTTGAATTCAGTATTGGTGTTTCTGCAACCCGTACGAGTACTCTTGCAAACATGAGAGGGAAGATCGTTGAATGTGATGAACTGTTTGCCTGCCATCTTTAACAATAAGTTGGGGGCGTCAACATTACACAATGACTTTGAGAAAGCCAAGGGTTATAATAGAGCTCCAGCGTTTGGCCCTCTGACTAAAAAAAGGTTATTTTCCTTTAAAGGATATTTTACAAGGAAAATATAGGACTATTGTAGGCAGTTTAAAACTATATATCGACGAATTAGTAACCTTAGTAAGATAACATGTCATTCCCCGTTCCAGGTTGGTTTATATTACCAATATTACAAATTAAAGTAAAATACTAATATCAAAAGCCAAAGGTTTCTCTAACATTCGAAGGTGAATTTATTTTAAGAAATACATTATAATTATGATTAAGAGATGATTGACCCCCAGTGATTAGTGATCATTAATATAATGATAATAATTTCTTCTTAACTGCTTATCTTAATTTTGAATGGGTAAAATAGTACGTGTTTGATTAAACGTAATTATTTATACTTACCTGTTGACTAGACCTACTTTGCCTTACCTCCTATAGGTAATGCTATTTCAACCTTAACACAGACGAACTTGAAGAGTGGAGAAGGGGTGCGTAAAATCCCTTATCCAAGGGGCGGTAAGTCTAGGTGGTCTCGTGACGTCACTACCTGTTCATGTCACTCTCCGAAAGTCCCAAAAGGCAAGACAGACCAAGTGGGGAGGATGGGAGGGCCTAGAGCGTAGGTCTAGTCAACAGGTAAGTATAAATAATTACGTTTAAACAAAAACGTACTATTATTTAAATACCTATCTGTTGACTAGTCTGCCACTCAACTTCCGATCAACACACTGCCCCCCAAACCCCAACAGGGAGGGGGGTGTTAAAGCGAAGTTAAAGAAAAACCAACAGACACGAGAGCTAGCAATGTAAACAATGTTTATTTACAATGAGCCTTAAAGATCCTAAGGGGGTTGACCCCTTCTTGGTCTGGTTGGGGGGACCACCTTCGCCTGAGCGAAGATCTGTGGACCCCGCCTAGAGATGCCTTCAAGATCTGCTGTTGAGCCATCTCGTAGGTAATGGTTGGCGAAAACCTCTGATGAACGCCAAAAACATCCTGCCATGACATCCGAAACCGCGATGTTGCAGTGATACGCCATCGTGGCTGATACTGCGCGGATCTCATGAGGGTTTGAACGCGAAGACGGAGGCAAGTCAGCGGCCTTGTACGCATCAATGACCGCCGACCTTAGATACACCCCCAACGCTCGCTTATCTAGCTCCTTGGTGCTCCATGGCGAGTGAGGCAAGAACAGACGACGCCTGCCATCTCTCAGCCTGCGGGTACGCTGCATGTACACCCTCAAAGCCCTCACCGGACACAGAGAGAGATCAACCTCTCCTGAGTCAGAACCCAGCTGCCTGGTTCTTACAGACAAGGTCGGGCGCCATCCCAGACCTCAAAACGTAGAAGGTCCGCCTGCAAGCCATGGATTCCCGAAATGGTCACCAGAGAAATGACCTTGATGGTGAGAGGGAGGAGGGGTACGCCAGAGAGCGGTTCATACGTATCGGAGCGAAGATGGTTGACCACATTTGCTAAGTCCCACTCAGGGGGACGAAGCTTGGTTCTGCCGTCCACAGAGCGGAAGGATTTAATGAAGGCCCATGAGGACAGACACAACTAACCCTGGCGACCTATTACCGAGGTGAGGTGAGTTAGGGTTTAATGCCGCTTACAAGAATATTTCACTTATATCGCGGCTGCTAGTATTACGGCAGGGAGAAAGCCCGCAACACCATATGGCTATGCATTGCGGTGAAATCTGCGAGCAACGGCTGGACTAGCGGACCATGGGTGATACTGCACTGAAGTTCAGTGTAGCCTGCACCCAAAACTTACTGCATTCTCTACTAGAGACAAAAATGCCGTGCCCCTGGCGGGATTCGAACCCCGGACCTCTTGATCCGAAACCGAACGCGCTAACCACTGCGCTATCCCGCCCCCTCTTCCTGAGAACGGAGAGGATAGCAGACATGTTGGTATTAAGCGATGACGCCTTAAGACGCCTGGTGTAGCTTAGGTATACTAATTACTCCGCCACCTGAGGAACTGAGGCCTCTGTCGGGATGAAGGAGGCGAAGACCTGCCACTGGAAAACATAGAGTTTCCTAGTGGTTTTCCTATGAGAGGTAGCTTTGGCATTGGCGACGGACCTCGAGTATCCACTGCTCTTTAGCTGAATCGGAAACAGGTTCCTGAAGCCTTGGCTACCTAAATGGGAGACATAGGTTGGCAATTGCCGAAAGGGAGAAAAAACCCGACTTGACCCGAAGTAGTGCTGAACTCTTCAAAGACGAAGCAATGGACTTACGAACGACTGAAACATACGCCCGGAAACCTGAAGACGATAGAGTGACACACTCGTTACACAGTTCCTTGCACTTCATACAAGGCAAGTCCTAGCAGACTTCCTACCTCTGCAATTACAAAAACGCAGAATACATAATGAAGCAAAAACGGCGGTAGTAGAGTAACTAGGTGAGTGATAGTCGAGACCTTGACGAGACCATCCAGTCACTAACATGTGACTGACAAACAAGCGACTGACGCGTGTAAGCTAAGGGAGATGAATGACACTCAATTCACTTAACAGGTGAGTGACAGACGAGCCACTGAAGCGAGTAAGCTAGACGATGTGAGTGACAGGTGAGAGACAGTCGAGTCACTAAGCAGGTGAGTGACAGACGAACCACTAAAGCGTGTAATCCAGACGAGGTGAGTGACACTCAAGTTACTAAACAGGTGAGCGCCAGGCGAGCCACTGACGCGTATAATCTAGACGAGGCGATTGACAGTCTAGTCACCTAACAGGTGAGTGACAGCCGAGCCCCTAACGCGTGTAATCTAGACGAGGTGAGTGACAGGTGAGTGATACTCAAGTCACTCAACAGGTGAGTGACAGACAACAGATGAGTAACAGGCGAATCACTAACGCGCGTAATCTAGACGAGGTGAGTGACAGTCTAACGGATGTAGTCTAGACGAGGTGAGTGACAGGTGAGTGGCACTCACATCACTAAACAAAAAAGTGATCTTGAGGAAGTTTGCATTAAGCAAACGAAACGTAGAAACCTGTAGATAGCTGGTTTTAGAGTTGGACACATCTATGTTATCCTAAACAGAAGAGTGACCGGCGATTCACTAACTCGCGTCATCCAGACGAGGTGAATGACAAACGAGTCACTGATACGAAACACCTTATCAAAGCAGTGTAAGAACTCAGTTCCGACACTAAGACAACAACCCTTCCAATAGTTGAATACTTCAACAACACCAAGCGTGTAAACTCACAAACGTAGATAACGAGACGCTTAAGTGAGTAATACGCAAGGTTGAGACGAGGCACTCAAGTCGAGTCGAAACTCACCTAACGCGAATGATTAGCGAGTGACAGGCGAAAAACGAGTGACTGGCGAGGCAAGCCACTGGCGAGGCAAGACACTGGCGAAGCTAATCACAGGCGAGACGACGCAGAGTCGAGCCTATATGGAAAGTCGAGTCTCAATGACTGGCGAGGCGAGTGACTGGCGAACCGAGTCACTGGCGAGATGATGGGAGTCAAGAAGAATCGAGCCTAAGGCGAAAGGTTGGCGAAGCGAGTAACTGGCAAGGCAAGTCGCTGGCGCGGCAATGCAAGTCAAGCTGATTCAACTAGAAGGTGAATGACTGGCGAAGCGGATGCTTGGCGAAGCGGATGCTTGGCGAAGCGGATGCTTGGCGAAGCGAAGCCTACGGGAGAGACTTCCCCTTCCCGCGCGGGAGCTAAGTCCCCTTCAGAACAAAAGGAAGCCTTCCTGGCTGCCGACCAACGGGGTCCCGACATGCTGACCTGACTGAGTGGTACCTCCGCGAACGAGGCCATCTCCGACAGCCTTGGGACTGAGTCGATAACCGGCGGATCCTCCGACAACCCCACACCCTCCGCATCCGACACTATATTGATGAATGGAGGGTCCAAGACCTCAACGAAGAGGACGTCACGCTCCGCCGAGTCTAGCGAGGAATCCCGGATGGGCAACACCACCGTGACACGACGCATAGGGGTGTGAGACACCCGCGAGGAGACAGCGGACCCGGAGGCCCTTGAAGACGTGGGACGCGAACCCCGAGACACGCAGTCCGCATTGGGTTCACGATCTAGCGTAGTAGCGGGGATCGTGAGACTAGTCAAAGCCAGCGGACCCAACTGAGCATCCAGCAATGAAGAGACCCTGTCCTTAACGGACGCAAGAAGGAGGTCCAGATTGACTTGGTCAAACCTATCCTTCTTGGCCTTCTTCTTCTTGCTCTTGGGTGTGGAGGCTCCGCTGACCTTAAGTCTCAAAGGCGACATACGCCTGTCTGGTGAAGGGGGAGGCGACGTACAAGTCTGCGGACGAGAACGCAAACGGGAAGGGGGAGAGAGCGAATCTCTCAACCCCTAACGGAGTCGGAAGAACCCGGCGACTCCCTGTCCAAATCATCCGCCCGTTCCGTAAGTACAAAGTCTACCGCCTCCTCGGGATACTAGTGACGAATAGAAGAGTTGAATAACCGGTGAATCACTGACGCGAAACACATAAGTTGATCTAATTACACAAAGCGCGAGTCCGCGGATGAGAACGTGAACGCGAACGCGAAGGGGGAGAGAGCGAATCTCTCGAACCCCTATCGGATTCGGATAAGACGATGCACGTTTCTGAAGCGAAGCCCTATCGGCCACGGATTTGCGAATGGCCGTGACATCCCTCCGCAATTCGTGCAAAAAGCGGAGTACATGGCCGAGCAGGCGAAACACTAACACACGTGACATAGACGAAGGTAGTGACAGTCGAGTCACTCACGCAGGAGAGTAGCATAGTGTAAGAAAGTTGAAAACAAAGGCTCTGAACTCAAAGAGAACAAAGTCAATATCGAGCCCTCCACAATTCGCGCAAAAAACGGAGTACATGGCGGAGCCGGCGTAACACACGTGACGTAGGCGCAAGGTAGTGACAATCGAGTCACTTACGCAGGAGGGCGAAGGACGAGACACTCGCACGCGTAGCGTAGAAGAGGCGAGTCACTAGACGAGTCGAATCACTAACGCGAGACACTTACGTAGCGTAGCGTAAGAACCAACAAACTCCTCCGATAGTTAATCGAGAGAGTTGAAACAAGGCTCCGAACTCGAAGAGGACAAAGCCAATATCAAGTAATGGTTAGTCAAGATAAGTGACTGGCGAACCAGCTTACACTGACTAAGATTACCACTTTCGAGACGAGACTAATCAAATATACAAACCAAAGGCGAAAGACTAACGAAACGAATGACAAGCGAAGCGAATGACAGGCGAACCAAGTCACTGGCGAGACGATGCAAGTCAAATCGAATCAGGCCTAACGCGAGCCACGAGCCTAAGGCGATAGACTGGCGAAGCGAGTGCCTGGCTTACTCGAGGCACTGGCGAGACGATGCGAGTCAAGTAGAATCAAGCCTATGGCGAATGACTGGCGAAGGGAATGATTGGCGTAGCGAGTCACTTGCGAGACGAAGCGAGTCAAGTTGATTCGACCTAAGGCGATAGACTGGCGAAGCGAGTGACTGACCTAAGCGAGACACTGGCGAGACGATGCGAGTCAAGTAGAATCAAGCCTATGGCGAATGACTGGCAAAGCGAATGATTGGCGTAGCGAGTCACTTGCTAGACGAAGCTAGTCAAGTTGATTCGACCTAAGGCGATAGACTGGCGAAGCGAGTGACTGGCCTAAGCGAGACACTGGCGGGTAGATGCGAGTCAGTAGAATCGAACCTAAGGTGAAAGACTGGCAAAGCAAGTGACTGGCGAAGCGAATCACAGGCGAGAAGAAACGAACCCCACAGATTCAACATAAGCCGATGGACTAGCGAAGTGAGTGACTGGCGTAAGCTAGACACTGGCGGGTAGATGCGAGTCAAGTAGAATCGAGCCAAAGGGGAAACTGTCGAAGGGGGGTCCGCCGCGAAGCAAGTCAAGTTGATTCGACCTTAGGCGATAGACTAGCGAAGCAAGTGACTGGCGTAAGCTAGACACTGGCGAGTAGATGCGAGCCAGTAGAATCGAGCCAAAGGGGAAACTGTCGAATGGGGGTCCGCCGCGTAGTGAGTCAAATAGATTCGACCTAAGGCGATGGACTAGCGAAGCGAGTGACTGGCGTAAGCGAGACACTGGCGAGTAGATGCTAGTACAGTAGAATCAAGCCAAAGGCAAATGGTAGGCAAAACCAATTACTGGCGAAGCGAATCACTCGCGAGACGGAGCGAGTCCAGTCGATTTCAACCTAAGGCAATAGACTAGCGAAGCGAGTGACTGGCGTAAGCGAGACACTGGCGAGTAGATGCTAGTACAGTAGAATCAAGCCAAAGGCGAATGACTGGCGAAGGGTCCGCTCGCGTAGTGATAAGCTAGGCGAGTGACTGGAGACGCGTAGGTGATTGATACGGACCGAAGGCGTATGACTGGCGGACGGGAATGACAAGCGAAGCAAGTCACAGGCGTATGGCGAAGCGAGTCAACAACCAACAGTCGAAGGTGACTGGCGGAGGGTACGTCTTACAAGGCGTGCGAACCGAAGCAGTCAATGCAGACAGGTGAGAGAAACACAAAGACACGAGCTGCACGTGCAAGGCAAGCAGCTACCTCTCGGGCGGCCACACATCAAGCACATGTCAACAAGGCCCTTGTACCCCAACACCTACTAAAACAGATTGTTAAACAACCTGCTAACGACGAATTGTAGATATAGCAGTTGAAAATATCCCTCAAAATAGTAAGAGATAGCTAGCAAGTTAGCAACCAAGTCGCTAAAAATACCCAGTCTCAGAACAAAACAAACACGTCTGTCTTGCTCTGCAGCTAATAGGAGAGTGACATGAACAGGTAGTGACGTCACGAGACCACCTAGACTTACCGCAACTTGGATAAGGGATTTTACGCACCCCTTCTCCACTCTTCAAGTTCGTCTGTGTTAAGGTTGAAATAGCATTACCTATAGGAGGTAAGGCAAAGTAGGTCTAGTCAACAGATAGGTATTTAAATAATATGACTATGAAAAGATATTCCAAAATTAGATTTACACATTTTGATTTGAATAAATAAATTCCTTTTGGTTCCAGTCCATAGTTATAAAAAAAATGTGTGTATTTGATGCGTATTCAGCATGCTGCCAATCACATTGTAGTTATTATTATCCTACCTCGATAATAAAATAAGTTGCCGTTTCACCCAGCTCAGAAGTAGAAAATTTATTTTGTTTTAACTGTTGCCAAAATGCAGTGTCGTCAACAATCGCCTGTCATCATAATATGACTCATGATTATCATACCCCAATAATAAACTAAATTGCTGTTTAACCAAGCTCAGAAGTAGGAAATGATTTTTTTTTTATCACCTGTCGTCATAATATGACTCTTCTTGTACACATGATTAAAATGTATTACTAATCAATTTAACAACTTCCCTTGCATGAAAAGGTTTATACTTTTTATCATTTCCACTTCATTCAAGAATGATTTATATCAGTTTTGCGCTTGTCAGAAACTATTTCAGGGATGATAAAAGCTCATACAAGAGGGTGACTTTGACCATGTAATTTACTTGTCAGGGAGCTTATAATTAAGTATTTAACAAGCCTCTAACCCTTAGGTTTTATGGTCTTACGGCATAGTATATTCATCTTTGTAGCAGTCTCATCCCTCGGTTTTGCAAAGCTGTGACAAGGATGTATACACGAGACCGTAAAACATTTACAACTAAACATTTTCCCGAAAGCTTGTTCACTTACTTGTGTACCTTAGTGTAAATATCACAATAATTGGTTTTCACTATAAAATCAATATAATTACCTCAAATTACAATGACAAGGAATCATCCTGTCTGTAAAATTGGTATTACAAAGTGCCATCTTGATAAAAACAAGTATGACCATTCTCTTACCACGGAGGTAACTCCACTCAGTTCTTCTACCCTAACATATGTTGCATATAGAGCACTTTCTGGGATAGAAACCGAATCCTGAATGTTTGCATCACCAGTTAGTTATGCCAACAGTGACATTGCTTCAAGCCGAGCATTCTGTAAGTGTCGAAATGATTGGAGTCTCTTCATCTGTGCGATGCACACATACTGTTTACAAAACAAAAGTCGGTAAATGTAAAACTAAGCTGAATTTAACAAAATATGGACGTTTCCAGTGTTGCAAACTTTCTCCGCAAGCGGACAGTTTGAAATATAGCAGAGGTGAAAAATGGAAGAACTTACTGGAGTTACCTCTTAGTTAAGATGATAAAAGTAATAAAAGTCTTCTGAAACTGGAGGGGATATGATGGATCCCATTTGAACAAATACGAGATGTACACATGGAGAAATGTCTGAGCTTGTAACAAACCGAGCTGAACTTACTCATAGCAATTATCTTACTTGAACTTTGGATTCCTGCAAAACAGTTTTAAAGATGTTATTTTTTCCAAAAGCATATGTATTTAACTGAAGTTGCCTGTTTCCCTGCATATAGTTGTAATGCACCATAAGCATGCACCAATTGGTCGACACTAGCGTTATATAAATATCCATAATCATTATCATCATCATCATTACCGCCATCACCATCATCGTCGTCGTCATCAGGCCTTGAACTTGATGACTTAAACTAAGCAATAGACAGGACGATGGACTTAAACTGAGCAATAGTCAGATCCATGTTACTTCAATTGAGCAGTAGACAGTACCCCTTGACAATAACTGATCTGACATTACTTCAAACTAAGCATTCTGTAACTGTCGAATTGAAGATGGAGGTTAAGATAGAACAGGTATGGGAACGGGGAGAGAAACTGGAATAATAATGTGCTCGCTGAAATGACATGATTGTTTAGTATCCTCCATGTAGTTTATGGTATGAGAACGGGGAGAGAAACTGGAATAATATGTGCTCGCTTAAATGACATGAATGTACAAGTCCTAAATGTAACCATTCACAAAATTGTCCTGACCAAATTTGAGCCAAATTTTTTACAATGCGTTGTCTATCTAGAATGTTATTAAAATGGTATTTTGTATGATGTTAAGTTCTTGCATAATTTGGTAAAATTGGTATTACAAAGTGCCATCTTGATAAAAACAAATATGACCTTTCTCTTACCACGGATGTTACTCCACTCAGTTCTTCCACCCTAACCTCTGTTGCATATAGAGCACTTTCTGGGATAGAATCCTGAATGTTTGCATCATCAGTTAGTTGTGCCAACAGTGACATTGCTTCAAACTGAGCATTCTGTAACTGTCGAAATGAAGATGGAGGTTAAGATGAGTGGAGTAACATCTTAGGTAAGATAATGAAGTAAGAAATGTCTTCTCCTAAAGTTGGAGTATAAACGATATCCCCTTTGATATCTAAACAATTAAGATTTGTACCTAATCTCGTAACAAACCGGGCTCAACTTACTCTTAGAAATCATCAGACTTGAACTTTGGACTCCTGCAAAATAGTTTTAAAAATGTTATTTTTTCGAAGAGCCTATAACCGAAAATGTATATTTGTAAATTAATGTAAGTTTCACCATTCACCAATCGACAAGACCATATGACTTTAACTGAGCAATATACAGGACCATGTGATTTTGAATGAACAAATGAACTTGACTTAAACTCAGCAATCGACAAGGCCATTTTATTTAAACTGAACAATAGACAGGTCCATTTGACTTGAACTAACCAATAGACAGTACCCCGTGACCCATAATGAGCAATATACAGTGCCCCGTAACACTTACTGAGCAATAGACAGTGGCCTGTGACACTTCTGAGCAATAGACAGTGCCCCGTGACCCTTACTGAATTATTGACAGTGCCCCGTGACCCTTACTGAATAATAGACGGTAGCCCGTGACCCTTACTGATCAATAGACAGTGCCCGTGACATTTACTGAGCAGTAAACAGTACCCGTGACACTTACTGAGCAATAGACAGTTACCCGTGACCCTTATTGAGCAATAGACAGTGCCCCGTGACATTCACTGAGCAATAGACAGTGCACCGTGACAATTACTGAGCAATAGACAATGCCCTGTGACATTTACTGAGCAATAGACAGTGCCTAGTGACACTTATTGAGCAATAGACAGTACCCCGTGACATTTACTGAGCAGTAGACAGTACCCCATGACATGTCCTGAGCAATAGATAGTGCCCCATGACATTTACTGAGCAATAGACAGTGCCCCGTAACATTTACTGAGCAATAGACAGTGCCCCGTGACATTTACTGAGCAATAGACAGTACCCCGTGACACTTACTGAGCAATAGACAGTACCCCGTGACATTTACTGAGCCATAGACAGTACCCCGTGACATTTACTGAGCAATAGACAGTACCCCGTGACATTTACTGAGCCATAGACAGTACCCCGTGACATTTAACTGAGCAATAGACAGTGCCCCGTGACATTTACTGAGCAATAAACAGTGCCCTGTTACATTGACTGAGCAATAGACAGTGCCAAGTGACATTTACTGAGCAATAAACAGTGCCCCGTGACATTGACTGAGCAATAGACAGTACCCGTGACATTTACTGAGCAATAGACAGTATCCCGTGACATTTACTGAGCAATAGACAATACACCGTGACATTTACTGAGCAATAGACAGTGCCCCGTGATATTTACTGAGCAATAGACAGTGCCCCGTGACATTTACTGAGCAATAGACAGTGCACCATGACATTTACTGAGCAATAGACAGTGCCCCGTGACATTTACTAAGCAATAGACAGTGCACCATGACATTTACTGAGCAATAGACAGTGCCCCGTCACATTTACTGAGCAATAGACAGTGCCTAGTGACACTCACTGAGCAATAACAGTACCCCGTCACATTTACTGAGCAATAGACAGTGTCCCGTGACATTTACTGAGCAATAGACAGTGCCCCGTGACATTTACTGAGCAATAAACAGTGCCCCGTGACATTTACTGAGCAATAGACAGTACCCCGTCACATTTACTGAGCAATAGACAGTGTCCCGTGACATTTACTGAGCAATAGACAGTGCCCCGTGACATTTACTGAGCAATAAACAGTGCCCCGTGACATTTACTGAGCCATAGACAGTACCCCATGACGTTTACTGAGCAATAGACAGTGTCCCGTGACATTTACTGAGCAATAGACAGTGCCCCGTGACATTTACTGAGCAATAAACAGTGCCCCGTGACATTTACTGAGCCATAGACAGTACCCCATGACGTTTACTGAGCAATAGACAGTGCCCCGTGACGTTTACTGAGCAATAGACAGTGCCCCGTGACATTTACTGAGCAATAGACAGTGCCCCGTGACATTTACTGAGCAATAGACAGTGCCCCGTGACATTTACTGAGCAATAGACAGTGCACCATGACATTTACTGAGCAATAGACAGTGTCCGTGACATTTACTGAGCAATAGACAGTGCCCCGTGACATTCACTGAGCAATAGACATTACCCGTGACATTTATCGAGCAATAGATAGTATTCTTGACCCTTACTAAGCAATAGACAGTGCCCCCTGACATTTACTGATTAATAGACAGTACCCCGTGACATTTACTGATTAAAACACAGTGCCCCGTGACATTTACTGAGCAATAGACAGTGCCCCGTGACATTTACTGAGCAATAGACAGTACCCCGTGACATTTACTGAGCAATAGACAGTTCCCCGTGATCCTCACTAGTACCAGGTAAATTGAAAGGAACAATAGCCTTGTCGGACTTACCCTTTTACTCTCTTGATTATATAAGATAAAAAAGGAAACAAATCGGAAACAGTTGCTATTGACGTGATATATTTGTTGGAGAAGATGATGCACACATGCGTTCAGGTGCCTAAAAACTTTTTCATGTTTCAACTTTGGAAATGTGCAGATTTGTTCATGGTTTTATTGACATACGTATGCAAAAGAAAATGTACATATATCCACTGATGTAATTGTATGTAAGAGACGTCATACACACTGCACACCTTGCTTCATACAATAATAATACTTCATTTATATACCGCTAATTTCATGCATGAGCAAGCTCACAGTGCACACTTCGTATTATTACCCTGAACGAATTGTAAGTTCGCTACCGCTACTAAGCTCTTCGTACGACCATATTCGTCCGTGTTCACTTCTCAAGTTCAGGCACCAATTTGAATAACCAATGGACACATCGTTGTCTTAGGCCCAGATCAGACAGTGTTGTTGCCTCCAACAAGATTCAAAAACGGGTCTTTGGCTTCAGACACGACACGACACCAAAATGCTCATCAACGAGTATGGTTCCTTCAGTCAAAATGTAAAACGACGACTTTTGATTGGCTAGAAGTGAGGACTGTAAAGTTCTGCTGTGCGAAAACAGAGAAATATGGTCCTACAGTAACAGGCATTACTTGGAAAAATGAGTTTAGCAACATTTTTTTAATTTGTTTTGTTTAATGGTTGCATGTCTGTAAGTGATTTTGCAAATTCAACCCCAGTATTTGCCACGTTAAGCCCAGTATTAATTAGTGAACTGATAGACCAAGGGGACTGTCCAGTTTTGACAGCTGTTGAACTCCCTCTAGATTTATCTGATGCCGTCTTGGAGACCACGGGCGTATTGTGGATAGAATCACCCATGGTTTTGTCTCCTTGTGATGATGCTTTCTCCAGTCCTGTGGTAGCGCTTGCAATGGGACGTGTCTCATCGGTGGTGGTGCTTGGATTTAGCAGTCGACCTGGTTCTTGGTTATCTTGGGAGGTAGATTTCATCTTATTTTCCGGACTGAGTTCTGATGTCTTCTCTCTTGGAACGCTGATGGTTGTGGCGTTCAAATCTGAAAATGAAATATTCTATGAATTCATGAAATCAATGGAGATCAAAAGCACGTTCAAAATGATGAGTTATGACAGGCAATTGGACTGAATAGACGATCACATTGGATAAAATTGAACACCCAACTGAAATATTCAGCACATGTGTTTTTGTATTATTAAAGTATTTGTTGTATTAAATAATGTTATTTCATTGAATAATACCTTGATCCTACATGTTCAACATTGAAATAATGTTATTTGAAATATATAGAGAAAAGTTCTATTCTTTGAGCGACATCCCAGTTCAAGATAGCTGACATATGAAAAATCCCACCTGAAACATTCAGCGCTTATGTTTCATGTAAAAGTAAAGTATATGTTGTATTAAATGAAGTTATAATATTAGATAAACATCAATTTTACATGTTCAACATCTAACATGTTCAACATCTAAAATACAGTTTGCAGAAAAATATAGAGAAAAGTTCTTTTCTTTTGAGGTCGTCCAGTTCAAGATGGCCGTCATTTTAAAACACCCAACTGAAATATTCAGTGCATGTGTTTTGTATATTATTCAAGTATTTGTTGTATTAAATGAAGTTATTTCATTAGATAATACATTGATAAAACTTGTTCATCATCTAAAATAAAGTTATATTGAAATATACAGAAAAGCTCCATCTTTGGAGCAGGTCCCAGTTCCAGATGACCTATATTTAAAACACCTAACTAAAATATTCAGTTCATGTATTTCGTGTATGTTTAAGTAACTGTTGTATTAAATTAAGTTATTTCATTAGATAACACCTTGATCCAACATCTAAAATAAAGTTATATTGATATATATAGAGAAAAGCTTTAACCTCGTAACCCTAAACTGTCATCAACAATGTCCACGTCTGACCGAATTTGCCCATTACGGGTCAAAGGTCAGCTCCAACACAAGGTTCACCAGGTATCCACTTGTACCGATGGGTAAACTGAGGCAGATTTTGTCGACAACACAAGTCTTCAAACTCATGTCTCAGGCATGCAGAATCAACCTGTCAAGCAATGGCATAGGTCACCCATCCGATAACCCAAATAGGAGTTTATCTCTATTGGCCCATATCGATGCCCAAAGCATGATCAAAATGTATTATTACCGTTGTGTAAACTAATTTGCCCATTACAGGTCAAAGGTCAGCTCGAACACATGTGTCCCCAGGTACTACATCAAATGTTGTCTAAGTCGACAACTGAATCTTCAAACTCATATCTCAGACATGCAGAATCAACCCTTCAACCTGTCAAGCAATGGTATATGTCACCCATCCGATGAACCATGCCAATTCTGGCTTAAGTTCTCTATTAGGAGTCAACTGTAGTATGGAGAGGACCAAACACCTCCACATCAACCTCCTCTGAGTTCGAGCTATTCTAGTCAGCTGAAGTGTACACGGTACATTCATAGGTCACTTCTTTGATGGGAATCTAGAAGTTCAGATGATGAAGGTGAGGTGAGGTGATTTCGAGATTAACGTTGCTTTCAAGAGTATTTCACTTATATCAAGGCTGCTAAAATTATTGCAAGGAGAAAGCCCACAACTCCATGTGGCATGTGAGCAACAGCTGGAACTAGCGAACCAAGGGTGGTACTCCACTGTAATTCAGTGTAGCACTGCACCAAAACCTTTCTGCCTTTAGAACAGTTCTCAACTGCAGACAAATCTGCTAGATGATGAAGATTGGAGGACAATTTAATGGATAAACAACTTCTTTATTCTGTGTAGGCGACAAAGATACATAGTGTTTATACAATGGAAGAGGTTCTACTGTATTAACACCGTAAATCATTCTCATCTGGCTTCTACTTAATTCTTCTCATTCCCGTCTCATTTAATACTATAAACATTAAGAATTGGTATGTATATAAGCTCCAGTAATATTTTCATATGTATGTTTGACAATGACATTAGTATCTATGTTGAAACACAGAATGAAGAAGATGTATATCCATAGCATATTCCTTCATTCTTCACCCTGTAGGTTATCTTGAATTATGTCGTAAACCCCATTATCATTAGCCTAATATTGGTTTGATCCAAGATTTGAATAATGATTTTTCGATAGGTAACCCCATTTTAATATCAAAAGGGATTTTTATCAATGATTACTCTTCATTTGTTAATCAAACTTTGCGTTAAACACTCTCTTCTCATAGAGGTTACTCCCTTCAGATGTCCGATCCTAACCTCTGTCCTAGATGGCTTGAATCCACCGCGAAATCGAATCTAGGTGTGCAATCAGCGACGCCGTTTACAGTAGTGACACTTTGCAAATGACACGTCATAATGATAAATAAATGTAAGAAATAAGTTTTCTCCTTTAATATGTTTTCCTCGAAATTTGCTTTTGGATTTTGGGAAATCAATTGATCATAAAGATGCTTAAAGACCCTTAAGAGTCAAATGCCTAGATCTTTGAAGTCACTCGCTGGACATGACAACTGTTAATATTGGTTAAGAGGCAGGGATACAGTATGAGCTTCCCTTTCTCCCGCCTCTAGGGAATTTTGCTGGATCCTAGAAATCCAGGCCATCTTGAACAGAGGTAAGGATCTCTGAAATTAATTTAATAGTAAAGATACATATAACTGGTCCAATGTGTGAGATTTATAAAATGAATTGTGAGTGGACTATCTGTATCTATAATACGATACATGATGGACACCTTAGGGTTGTCATGGAGATAAGAAACATAACTAGTACAGATGGTGTACATTGCATGCTATGTGAAATACAGCTTAGTTTCTAGTTGTGAAAATATAATAATTCTTAAGTTTTCCAAAAACAACTATACTTTACCCAAGATTTCTGCTTTTTTCTGGGCGGAATGCTCAGAGCTAGTGGTTTCTCATAACAAGATAATATTTTATGGACGGCCTGACAGACTGATAAACTGGCGGTCCCCCCTTGCACTTTCCTTAAAAGATTTAGAGAATAACCAAAGAGGTGCAAGTGGTTACGGGAAATATGCATGATTCGAAATGATGTTCACAGTTGCAAGCCTTGGCGAATACTGATAGTGAGTGGTTTTGTACCCCCTTGTGCTTTCCGTAAAATATATTGTTATTATACACGCCTCAATGAAGTATAACATCTTCAACATGGTTCACAAGCCTAGATATAAAGGTCATAAGTTATGAAACCTTAGTCAAAAGCTTAAGGCTACAGAGTATCATGTTTAAAAGTAAAATATATTCAGCGAAATTTAAACTCAAGCCCATAAAATAGTATTTAGCCCGAATAACAGAGAAATGTGTTGTAAAAGTATATAATTATCATTATTATGAAGTACCATTTTCTCAATCTCTTGAAAGGTTTAGTGGATGGCTCACTTTCGCTCATTCTATACCAAATCATCACCATTAATACAATGGTAGCACACCAAATGGCGTGTGTTTTATGTACATACCCAATTGTCTTGATTTTACCATACGACATCGAATATCACTGACGTAAATTGGGGCACTTCCCATCGTCTCCTGTAGTCCCATGGCCAGACAGTGAAGTTTGGATGAACATCCCAAAGGTTCCTGGTTGTTTGTCCCGGGTGTTATACCAGCATTTCTCTTCAGGAAACACTGTAATATGGAACTAAATAAAACACACACTGGCTGGTACTGCATGGTGTCTGTGTGGACCAATCTTACTGAGAAGGTGTTTCTTTTGTGGACAAGAGTCTCAGAAAATTATTTCTAAGTGAGAAGTTGTTTCTAGTGTCACTGTAAAATAGGCCCTGTTTCGGATTTATCCATGGTATTTATCTTTATAATGTAATAGTATACTCAGAATATGGAAAACAATTATTTATATTTGTTTCTCAGTATCCTTATCTTTAAAATAACACTATAAAAACTGAAATTTTTGTCACCTACAACAGTGTTGTTTTTACAGATAGTAAAAGCCGTATCTTCGGCTTGTCATAAAACGATAAAGTTTTAAACGGTTAAAATTAACTTGTTTTATGGCCTTATAAATGTACTAAATATACTTCTTGTATGTCTGCGATGTTAGTGATATGGATAGCAATTAGGAATTATCTAAATTCATTTATCAATGTTTTTCAAAATGGAACGTACAATTTAGTTTCTTATTAAATACTGATAATGTGATGGGGTTTGACATTTCAGAAACAACTGTGATTTTTCCCCATTGAAAATATAAACATATAATCACATGACAAATAATGGAATGTAATGTTTGGTTATTTGAACTTTATTTGAAATAGTGAGTGCGCTACCTTCAGAAACGATATGTTACAGTAACGTCATGATAAATTGTTTTATGACGTCACAGATGACAGAATACAATAAATCATGCAAAGATAATGCTAAGCAGATGATATATGCACTTGCGGAATTATGACAAATATGAATTGTTCATACGCACTTGCTGAAATGTTTATTTACGAAGTGAGATGATAGTTTTTGTAAAATATTTCCATTTTCATATATATTCCCCCTGCAAAGAAATAAAATCTTCCTACGTAACCTCTGTTTTAATTTGCTAGCAGTAAACATGTGTAATGTATCTGCTTACGTTTTTGTGTTGATATAACTACTGTCTCATAAGACATATTTTTTTTAAGTTGTTAACTTCGACGTATCAACATAGATTTTCTATCGACCAGAAGCTGGAATATCTACGGAAAGGTCACTAACAAAGTATAATAAATACATATTATTCATTGAAAAAGAATCCCAGGATCAATATTCATAACAGAAGAATTTCTTCCTTAGCACTGTGCCAAACTTTAGTAAAGCTTGTCAACTGAACATTATCTTCATTGAAGCAGAATTATTATAACAAGTTCAATATTCATATCAGAAGAATTGCTTCCTTAGCACTGTGCCAAACTTTATTAAAAGTTGTCGCTCGTATTGGTTTGAAGTTTTACCCTGGATTTATAACACTTCATTATTTTTATTTGAAGAGGTGATGGGTTCGAACCCTCTGGTGAATACTCTGATCTTAGACCACGAGATTGATCCTTTCTAGATCTGAACCTGGATTCTGTTGCAAAAAGGTTACCTTAAAGTGATCGTCATATCGGTAAAATCCGCCATCTTGATTTGTTGGCATTACCCGAAATGAAAACATGCTCTGTTGTACCTAATTTTACAACTTTTTGATAATAAAAGCTTTACACTGATAGAACATTCATATAGTAATACATAACGTGTCTTAAACTAAAAGCCAGTTTGCTGTTTTGCCACTGACAGCTTCAGTTCTCACTGTTTTCAACAAGATTGCGCTTGTGTTTATCAAATAGTGAAATATAAACTTTAAGTCATCAAAATAGTTCACTCATTTATACATTCTGTTTGGCAGTGTTTTAATAATGTATTTATGGCATGTATGTGTAAAGGAATTATCTTCTTGAGTTTCGTTTCCACAAAAGAATACCCTGATAAAATTCTTCTTGAGGCTCTGTGGGGAAAAAAGAAAAATCTGGAGGATGTAGGTGAGTATCTGCCGCGAAACCAGGATTTGATACCCTACCGCATCATACCAAAATACATTAATGATGGTAGTTGTTGCATACTTGCTTGGCACTCAACACAATGAGGATAGAACAGCGTATTCACTGAAGCTGAAATTGTTTGGCCGGTTTATGTACATGAAGAGATTGTTGTTATCAGTTTTATTTAAATATCAAATGCTGTGATAATTAAAATAAACTCTCTCTGAATGTAAATATTTCACCTTTTGGTATTTATTTAAATAGTGTAATTTCATAAATAGTTATGTGACTAAATGTTATCAACTTACTGAAATAACATAAACATATATTGATAATATCGCTTCAATTTATTGCTATTTTCAGTATTAAATTAGTTAATTATGAACTAATGAGAACATATCAAAATTATTAGGAAATGTCAGGAACAGAGATTGGACTGTAATCAACTCTTCATCCGGAAAAGTTCCTCATATTATATTAGCAAAACTTAACAATGATTACACATTAAGAAAATAACGAGGGTTCGCTTCAAGGAATTATCTTTTCTCCCAAGTTGAGTGATGAGTACGGGGATTATACGAGCAATTTTCAGCGGAGCTGTTCTCTCACTCGGTTTTGAGTGAGTGCAACACTCACCATCTATCTAAAAATATAATCAGTTATTATCAATACTTAACATCCAAAATGTTGCTATCAACTGTAGATAATTTTCTTTTCGTGTTCCTCATATATTCAATACGTTTAAAATATTCTTAATTGTTATAATGATGATGATGTTGTTTTTTGCTCAGTCAATGTTGTATTTTGAAAGCTGCTGGTCTAGGGGGATAAGTAAGTTTTGATTTCGTACAATGACCCTGTAGTGATGAATTCGATTCGAAAATTGTTCAAGAAATATTTACGAATTATGTTAAACACAAGTAGATTTGAAAGGAAATCTGTATCCCAAAAGAGGCACGGTTCTAGGAACACCAATACTTTGATCTAGTGTTCTAGCTGTGTTTAGTTTCTTGGCAAGACACATCGTCCCCGTTACAGTCAGCCAGCTGTTTAAATGGGTACCTGGAAAAATGGTTCCCAAACGAATCGCTGTTCTAAGTACATCAACCATGTGTCACCTGGTGTTGAGACTGTGTTGTGATAACATCCATACTGCCTTGAGAATGGTAACTACTGAAGAAAACACATCTAATCGCTGTTCTAAGTACATCAACCATGTGTCACCTGGTGTTGAGACTGTGTTGTGAAAACATTCCTACTGCCTTCAGAATGGTAACTGCTGAAGAAAACACGTCTAATCGCTGTTCTAAGTACATCAACCATGTGTCACCTGGTGTTGAGACAGTGTTGTGATAACATTCCTACCGCCTTCAGAATGGTAACTGCTGAAGAAAACACGTCTAATTGGAAGTTTTCTTTAAATGCTATTCACATCTCTACTAGCATATATTCATTAATATCATTGATGTCCATGACTTGAGCTTTCGCGAAGGAATCCGTGAATGACATGCTTGCCTATAGTTGATGAGTAATACATCACAGTATATGTATGTAACAATTCGAGCGGGGAAAGATAACTAATATCTCGGGCGAAGGGTCCTCTAACGAGAATATGAAAAAAGTATGAAATAAAAAACATATATGTTAAATGTGCATTGTTCTAAGGTGATGAAATGGACATTTAACAAATGCAATGTATCATTTACACTTGCATTGAGAATAAGGCTTCCTTTTTATTTATATTCCAGCTTATTTCCGTTCCTGTTCAGTTGAATTAAGCGTGACAACATTTTTTAATTCAGCTAAACCAACATGTTGGTTAATCCGCCAGAAGAAATTAAATTAGCCGATTGAATGCATAAAAACACGTCACCAGTTTATTTCAAAATGTGCACGTTTTCCTCACTACAAGGAGACACGAGTTGGAAGTGGGGAGCTACTAGTACTCAACTTGTGAGTTGGCCATGGTTGCTGACGACTTGAAGATTTTACGAGGGCTTTCACACTCAGTTTGGCCATGGTGATAGCAATTGTCAAATCAAGAGGAGCACACTTTATAGGAAACCTTAATTGCTTTTTAGTTGTATTATTTATTGAGTGATTTTTAGACAATAACTTATGAGTGACGGGGAATGACAGGTTATCTTTCCCGAGTTATATTAATTACGCAATTCTCGAGGTTGGTGAGAGAATTATATAATTGATATAAAGAGGGAAAGATAATCTGTCATTCACCGTCACGAGCTGGTTATTGTTTATATTACCCATCTATAACAAATTAAAGTAAAAGTAACAGGAAATAGTGTCCCAATAAGGAAAGGAGATGGAGACGAATAAAAATATCCATACATGTGTGACGTGGATTCACTTCTTCCGTACCTATCTTTGTTTACTAAGCGAGATTAATATGTCCCCTGTGAAATTTCTTTCACAATAAAATATAGGTTTTGTTTTAGTTGAAAGTTTGTGTATTGTTGCCCATTACTATCAATTCATGATCATATGATAGTAGTTATTGCATCATTCATATCAAGAGGTCTGCAAAGCTCACAAAGAAGTCCTCTCAGCCCTGTGTTATTACAATCGACACTGTCAATCATATTAAAGTTGAATTAAAAAGAAACAAATTGTGATAGATCTGAGAGATTGCAGAGCATAAAAACAAAACGATGACCTGAAAGGCACACTATTACATTGAATGAGGTGTTGAGAAAAGGAAAACACAAAAGAAAATGCATCTTAAAGACATTTCAATCACCTTTCTTTCTGCACATGATTTTGAGTTGTCAGAAATAGAAGTGTAGTAGCTTTTGTGTCCCTGTTCAAATTTTGAAAAGTTCTAATTGTGTAACACCGAAAAGCAAAGTATAACATTGTTGGGGGTTCCACAACAACTTGCACACAGTAAAATTATTTCAATGGTGAGGTAACCTTTTATTTCTTTGTAAGAGTCAGTATTTAATCTATCTGATGATAAATGTTCACGGATTCGTAATGGATTTTACTTTGTGTGCGAAACCTCCCTGGATGACCAGTTATAAACTTAGCATATGGATTGAGTAAACATATAAGCAAAAATGAGCCAACAAAAACCTTTCCAGTGTTATATTCTGAGTCAGTTTTGTAAGGAAGAACATTATTATTAACGTATTAAACGTATTATGAGTAATTTTGTGAGGTTTATTTCAGATCATATTGTTAACTTTTCAATAATTTAAAAAAAATACAACATTACAAAGTGAATGAGTATTTCTCTCGGATACTGAGCAATTAAAACGCATTAACAACTTAAGAGTAATTGGCAGAACAAAAAGATTTAGTCGGATATAAGTTCATAATTTGTGGTTGGGGTAGAACTTTTTTCTTGTGTGTCCATGCCCTATATTCATTGAAGTAAAACTCAATTTCTGTTTGACTGTGGTTTGACAAGTGTTTGATTCACGTGACGTTGGGTTTAATGATGATTTATTATCTTGAATATATGTTCTTGCTCTATTCCGCTTCCCCTGTTACTAAACCAGTTATATATAATGGTCTGTAATGGATTTGTTTATTTGTGGTGGTCAATTCTGTAAATAGCTACAATGCCACTTCCGTTCATTGTAATTTCACCCTTATGTTCACAGAAATGCTTCGTGAGGTTGCCTTCTATAAACAACAGTAAATACTGCAGACATATAGATATTTTAACACACACTTTAAGCTCTGTAACAGCGTCGGCTGCAGAAGTTGCAATTAAGTGTTTCATTGATGTTATAAAAAAAACAGTTTGGCATAACTTTGTTTAATTTACATGAGTTCGTCTGTAAATTCAGTCAAGTTTTCAGTTTAAAATCCGTACCTACTGCTAGAAGAAGCGTTCATAAAATATAACATACACGTGTGTGCTTGACATGTCAGCCTTAGACCTCAAGCTGGTAAAACCAAAACCTCAAGATCATACAAAGTTTTCAGCCAAGCATTCAAAAATTGTAATTTTATCATATATAGGTAACACACTGTTATTATCATTCAATAGGAGATGTCCCTACCCTTATTGCTGATCCGTGTGGGTCTCAGACGGACAATATGTGGAAAGTGTGTGCAGTGTGAGACAAATGGGTATGGTGGAGGAGGGGGGAGAAATGTTAAAAAGCCTTTGGTTATATTTCATTATATCTTATTTGTTTTCTTTACGGGCCGAATCACGTGTGCTGATTTAAGTTAAAATAATTTCACTCGATTGTCTATTGTAGATAAGTTTCTAAGATACTGTGGTGCGTTGCTCGTTTACCATCAGAATTCAATATTTTCATCTTTATATTTTATGCTGCGTGAACTACTGTTAAATAGTTGATTTCGACAACTTCTCAATAAATATCACCATTTATAACGTTTTGGCATGTGTGACTTCAACAACATACTCAATGGCGCTTTATGAAGATGTTGTTTAGCTATAGGTAAGGTTATGTAAGGATAAATCAACAGTCAGACTGCTTTTAACATATTTATTTCAAAGTTTTATAAAAGTGTTCAAACTATACATGCGAACATTGTTAGTTACCTGACACTTTACAGTATAGCATCATGTAAGCTCAGATGCTTCAATTATGGATGTGTTTATCGAGCTTGGACGAAAAGCCGCCGAGGCGAAAGATTATGTCAGATGTATTTAGAACCAAATAATTGTTACAAACGTGACCATGTCCCCCGCCGCAATTAAGAAATTAGCTAAAAGAATGGACACACAGCTTGTACCGAGTAGTGACATTTACATGTTTGATTCAATTATTGTTATATCGGGCACAAATTTTAAAATGGTCAAAGTCTTGTAGTGACCTTGAAAACGGGGTCAAGGTCACCCAAATCGACTGGTGTCTACGTATTCCCCAAATGAAGACAGGTACCAAATTTGAAGACTCTAGGTACAGCAGTTCATGAGATATCGTGCTAACAACATTTGACTATCAGTCTTGTAGTGACCTTAATAATTTCAAGGTCAACCAAATCGACTGGTATCTGGATATTCCCCAAATGAAGACTAAATTTAAAACCAATAGTTCTAGCGGTTCATGAGGAATCGCACTAACAACATTTTCAAAACTGGTCAAAGTCTCGCCCTGACCTTGAAAATGAGGTCAAGGTCACCGAAAATCTATTCAGGTCTACGTATTTCCCAGATGAAGACTGGTACCAAGTTTGAAGATTCTAGGTTGAGCGGTTCATTTGATATCGCGCTAACAACATTTTCAAAACTGGTCAAAGTTTTGCCGTGACCTTGAAAATGAGGTCAAGATCACCAAAAACTTTTCAGGTCTGCGTATTCCCAAGATGAAGATTGGTACCAAGTTTGAAGATTCTAGGTTGAGCAGTTCATTAGATATCGCGCTAACAAGAAGCGGGACGGGGGACAAAAACAAAAGGAAAATCACATCAACATTTGCTCTAAAAATCTATGTGCCGGTAGTATAATTCTGTTAGCAATAGTACAATACATTTAAGTGATACTTCTACAAGATAAGAATCATGCTATATGTTTTCAAATAATCACAATGAAACAACTAACATGACCACATATATCAATTTATGGTGCTTTGGTATTGTAATTAACATCATATTCAGTAACAAGGGTTTAACTTGTTTTCAGTATCCTCTGAACTAAATAATTTTAAAACACCAATTAATAAACCAATAATGAAACAGCGGTTCAACTTCTTTTATTACTGGGAGCATTCCACTCTCTTGCTCCATCCTGGTGTTGCAAATATTTAAGTTTGCCAATTGTCTTACCCTTGAGCTAAAACATACAACTCACCATGTGAATAACAATCTATCCTCTAAATCATACGAATGAAAAGGTAATTTGTTAAAGATCAGACGTAAAGATTAAGATCGGCATTTAATATGAAATGGTATTTGATCAGGTAAAGAATTATGACATCATCTACGAGATTGAACAATATGGATACACATGTCAAAAGTCAAATGCCTACCACTTATCTGTTATAATTATGACCATACTGACCATTATTACAATTTTTTTCAGAAAATGCATCCTAAGACAAGGTC